>JAJTWR010000074.1:0-154184 GCA_021613335.1 Whitmania pigra
TGCACCTTATCCAGCGCCGTGACCTCCGCCACGACGAAGCCCGCCTGCTGCAAGGCAACCTGAATGGCGTTCCACACCGCCGCCTTGCTGTTGGAAAACACCACCGTCATCCAACGTCCCGGCTTCAACACACGGTGATATTCGGCAAAGCAGCGCTGCATCAGATGCTGATATTCGGGCAACGCCTTGTTTTTGAACCTGTCGATGATGGCTTCCGGCTGTGCGTCGGTGGTGACGCCGTGCCAAGCCTCAACCAGAAAATTCAGATCGGCATAATAGATGTTCTCGCCGAACGGCGGATCGGTGAAGATGTAGTCGACAGAGTCGTCCGGCAGCGCTAGCCCTGCGGCTGTGCCCGTCGTGACCGCCACATTTGGGGACGACATGAAAGTTTGGAATGTCTTCGCCAAGCGGTTCAGTTTACCGTCAAGTATGTACCAGGGGCTGCATTCCGCATGTTGAGAGCCAACGTAATAAACGCCGGTCAGATACTGATTGACCTGCGAGAAGCCGGTAGGCCCATAACGATTTAGAACTGAAAGCCCCAGATCGCTTGCTCAACCATAAATACAAGAAACAAGCGAATCCGCGCATCAGGGTGGGCTTGCGCTTTGGCCCACAAAGCGCCCATCGCTTGCGCGGCCCGCGGCAGGTAGAAATGATGTACGTGGGTGAAGCCCTTCGGCGCAATTCGCGAGCCGTGATACATATCCTCGATCGGAAAGCGGCTTGTCGGCACGGACGCGGGGAGCGGTAGGGCTTCGATCTTCGCCAGTGTGGCCAGGTCCGCCGCGTCGGGTTCTTTCTCGTAGCGCGTCTTGCCAACCGAATAGGCGATGATCGACGCCTGGAACTTCACCCGCTGCCATGACTGGCCGGTCGCCGGATCGACGCGCGTCTCCAGCACACGCTCCAGCCTGTCCTTGTTCAGTTCCGCGCCGCAATGCGGGCAAGGGAACACGTCGCGCACCCGCTTGCTTTCGACTTCCAGCGCCTCGGCGATGAAGTTCACGGCGCCCGCACATTCCGGGCAACTGAACACCTCGCTCCATACCGTATATTCGATGCGACCCTTGGTTGTGCCATCGCTGTGCAGCGTTTCGTACATCCAGCCGATATCCTGCTCCACGGCTTTGAGCAGTTGCTTGCCGGCTTTGGCGAAGGCATCGACATCGAAAGGAATGTTGTAGTTCGCGCCGATGAAGGTGGCGGCCGGCGACAAGTCGTTAAGTATCGCGCGGCGCGCGCCCCATTGGGGCGCTGCGCGGCCTTCCCGTTTCCAGGACAGTTCCAGCTCGCGCCGGTAGCTGGACGGCGCTGTGCCGCACCATTGCGCGGCCACGCCGGTCATGCCCGAACCGGCGAAGCCGTCCAGCACCACATCGCCCGGTTGGGTGTAGTGCAGGATCGACGGCACGATGGCCAGGTGCGGCACCTTGGTGTGGTAGCTGTGCGCTTTGTAGATGGCGTCGGTCTTGCCAACGCTCACATCGATCGCCAGCGGCTCGCGGCTGTATGTCACCGCCGGGTCGCAGGGCTTGCCGTAGTGCGCGACGAACTCCGCCAGCCACGGGTTCGGGCAGGCGGTGTAATAAGGCGGATCGGACATGGCGAGGATGGCGGCGTCCGATCCTTTCGCAAAGCCATCCTGCCTGCGGAACGCTGGATCCTGCAGCTTTCCGGCCAGCAGCTTCAGGAAATGCCCGCGCCGCGCGTCGTCGCTGGCAAAGGTCTGGCCGAGACATTCAACCGGGCCGCTTTTCCCGCTGCGGTGGCGTTGCAGTAGATCGTTCATATCAGCCTATCTTTTCGTTATTCAGCGCCAGACGATTTACCGCCGCCATGTTTTTCAGCGTACTTCTTCATGCCTTCCCGCAGGATTTCCAGAACCCGCAGGATTTCCAGAACCCGCAGGATTTCCAGAAAAGGTACGGTTGCGGCCCTCAGCATCGGGGTCTCGCGTGTCGAATTCCTGGCAGGAAACTCTACCCTTAGAGAAAAAGGCGTCCACTTGAGTTGACTTAAGCGGAATGTCATTGTGTCGTTGACGTTCATGATCGCGTAATATCAGAGTCCGCCTTGCGTCACCGCTTACGCCCCGTCTTCGCTGCGCGTCAGCGCCATGTCGTAGAGGATGAGCAGCCGCTCATCCTCCCTGGGCGCCGCCCAAGCGGATTCCTTGAATTCGATGTCGCTCCGTTCAATGGACTGGAGTTTGGCCGGAAGTTCGTCTTTGGTCATCGCATCACTCGATCACGAACCGCAGCTTGGTGGCGTCCTTTCCCTTGCCGCGCTCGCTGATAAGGGTGTCGAACCGCTTGCGCAGCTCATCCGGCGTGGCGGGCGAGCCGCCTTGCAGCAGTGCCTGACGAAGCTCATCAGCTTTGACCGTGATCTTCTCCAGCCCGGACAGAGCTTCCTGCACGGCGCAGGCGAACTCGACGGTGACAGGCTCCGGCAGCTTGCGCGCGGCGAGGAAGTCGTCGATCAGCGCCTTCGACGCTTGCGGCAGCAGGCCGAGGCTATCCTGCGTGAAGGGGTCTTCCAGATTTGCCAGCAGGGTCTGCTGCCAGCTGGCATGCAACTGATCCAGATCGTCGTCCAGCTTGTTCAGGAGACTGACGGCAGGCAGCAATTCCAACTGCTCGTTGCGTAACAGACAATGGGGGCATACCGGGGTTCTGAACAGCGTCGGCTCATCCAGCGCGGAACAGCTTATCAGGCGGTCGAGAGCGTCATCGAAGGCGGTGAGCTCGCTGGTCTGCATCAGAGAGACGCCGGCCAGCCTGCGCAACGATGACAAACGATCGTCTTGACGTAGCGCGTTGCGGGTTTTCTCTTCGCCGACGCCCAGCCGCACCTTGCTGTGGCTGGCGATATAGGCGGCGATATAGTCCTTCTTGAGGTGGGCGAGGGTCTGGCGGCCCTCACCGAGCACGGTGGCGGCGCGTTCCGCCGTGCGGTCTTCTGCCAGCTTGTCGAACAGGGCTTTGCGCGCCGCTTCGGCTTGCTTCACCCAGTCGTGGCCGGGCGGCAAGATCGTCTCGGCCTGCGACAGGTAGGAGGCTGCGCCCCCCAGTTCTCCGACCAGTTCCAGCAACCGCTCAACGCCGGTGAGCAGGTCCAGATTCTTCTTCTGACTGTCGATGTCTTCCAGCGCGATGCGCAGGTTTTTGAGCTTGCCGACGGTGTTGTAGGGCGACAGATCCTCGGTGAACTTCTTGAGTGCGTCGAGCCGCGCATACCAATCTTTCACCTCTTCCTCGCGCAGCAGGCCCTGGTCCCAGAAAACGAGTTTGCCCTGCTGGAGATCGGAGCCCGCCTTGAGCAGGCGCGGCACCAGAGCGCTGATCTTTTCCTGCAAGGCGACGACAGGTTCGGCGTCGCCCTGCCTGGCCTTCTGCGCCAGACCGGACGGCATGCCGAGCAACTGGAACAGCGCGCGCAGCACCGCGAGATTGATTTCCCTGGGCGCCTCGATGTGCTTGAACTGCTTGAGTTCGTCGAGCGAGCGTTCGGCCAGCAAAGCGAGCTTGCCGGAGTCGACCTTGTCGCCGGCGATCGAGAGAACGATGTCGCCGGAATAGACCAGGACGCCCAGCACAATGACGAACAGATCGGGTTCGAGCCGGTGCTTGGCCGGGGAGAAATACTCCACATCGGTTGCGCCGGCGATGAGTTCGTTGCGGTTGAGCACCTGCCCATGACCCTTGGCCTTGAGGCGATTCAGCGCCTCCTGCGCGTAGCGAGAGCCGGCGGGGTCGATGCGCTCGCCATCGAGCATTTCCAGCGCATCGAGCATGGCGGTGGCGTCCTTCGTGCGGGTTCCGCCCGCCAGCGCGCGCAGCGTGGCGCCGATGAGGGACTTACGGTTGGCCTCGGTGACAAGTACCGGAAACTTGGGATACTCGGGAGCGATGTCGGCGAAACGCTGGGACAAGATCAGGCCCGAGACGATGTTCACGATGTCGCGGAAGTTGATCCTTTCCTCCGGCCCCAAGCGCGCGCGGTCGCGCAGCGACACGCCTTTGGCCCAGTCCTGCAGCGTCTTGGCCTTGCCCTGATAGGTGACTTCAAACGCGGTCAACTGCTTTTCCTGTAGCCACTTGCTCATGACGCGCAGAGCATCTTGCGCCTTGGACTGATAGACGGCCTTCGCGCCTCCGCTGGCGGTGGACGCCAGGTCCAACGAGGCGGCGTATTGGGACAGATGGCGTCTGTAGTCCTCGTCCGGCGATTTCAACCGGAAGAACACTTCGTCCGGCTGCTGCGAGTCGGTGAAGCGCGGCTTGTCGAAAGGCTGGATGAAGTAGATGTAGAAGTCGCGCTCGGGCTGAGCCGTGGGGCGATCGTTCGGCGCTCCGAAGAACAGATAACCCAATCGCTCGACGCGACGCTCCTGCCACTCGATCTGGTATTGCCAGATCTGGAACCCTGGATAGCGGAGATCGTCGCTGCACTCCATCAGCGCCTTGACGGCGCTGTAATAGGCGCGATCGAGTGCGTCGTCGGACAGGGCTTCGGCGCGCTTTTCGATCTGGGCGTGGTAGTCGATGTCCTTTTTCAGATCGAGATAATACTGCTCTGTATCAGCGGCCTTGGAGATGAACTGACCGTTGACGGTCTTCAGCACCTCGCGCATCACGGTCTGAACCATCGACAGCAGGTTTTCGGCGGGCTCGCCTGGCATGTCCCCGACGCCAGGCTGGAACAGGCACAGGGAGTCGCGTAGTTCGGCTGCAGCGGGACCAATCGGGACGTGGATGTCGCCGCCGGTGGTCAGGCGATGCACAGCCAGACCGTTGATGACGCGCAGCGCCATCGGCTTGTAAGCCGGCCGCGTGAATGCCTGCTGGATGCGGGATTCCAGCACCTCGCAGACGCGCAGCACCTCCTTGATGTTGGGGTCGGCGCGCAGAACCTGGTTGCTCTTGACCGTGTTCCAGAAGCTCTCATAGGCGATCAGTTGTGGCCGGTCGGTGGGCACGTCCCGATCGAGAATACCCTGCATCGCGGCTTCGATGGTCTTGAGCGCACCGCGCTTTTCGGTGAAATGAATCTGCTCGAAGATCTTGAGGTAGTCCGGGTGAACCGGGAACAGCCGGACATATTCGTCCATGCGCTCGTTCATCGACCCGTAGAATTTGGCGAAGGGCTTGAGATATTCGCGGATTTTGTTCTGCTGGTCGGCGGACTTCTTCAGCAGGCGCTCGGAAACGACGAAGCTCACATCCTGGCGGTCGATCAGGATCTGCGTGAAGCGTTCGTTGACGCGGCGGATGCTGTCGGCAACATGCTGGAAGCGGCCGCTATCGAAAATGGCTTCCTGCACGCCGGCGACGAAGCGGAATTTCAGATGCTTGGCGACCTCGCCGATCTGACGCAGGATGGACAAGTCGAGCGCCAGCTCGTGATCGCGGCGCGATTGCAGGTATTCGAGAAACTCGTCCACCACGAGCAGAAGTCCCTGGTTCGGGAACTTCTCCTCGAATGCGGCCATCATCTCCTCGAAGGAGTCCTTGTTGTTCAGCTCCTGATCGGCGCTCGGGAAGGAGAAATCGACGCCGAGCTTCTTGAGGAAGCGTTCGATCTGTTGGGTGATGATCTGGCGCAGCGGCATTTCGAGACCGCCGACCTCGATGCGCAGCACCTTGAAGCGGCCGGCGACGGACACAACCGCATCCACCACCTTGGGGTGCCGGATCATCGGTGCATAGGTCGCATCCTCGGCCACCAGCGACAACACCGACATCAAGTGCGACTTACCAGTGCCGTAGTTGCCGACGATGAGCATGCCCTTGTGATCGACAGCATCGTCGAAGCCGAGCTGCGGCGCCATGAGCTTGGCAATCCGCTCGGCCATGTTGTCGGAGATGACGAAGGTCGACACGAGCTTCTTTGCTTCGTCCGGACGGTCGGCGTCGAGCAGTTGAACAACCGACTCGATCTGCTCGAACTGAATGAGGTCTTTGTACTTCATGCTTTTGACCTTCCGGCCCCCTGCTGGCTTTGCGCCGCTTCAAAGACGACGACGCCATCGCGGGTGTAGTCGCGGTGTTCGGGATGTCCCATGCCGGCGTAAATCAAGCGGTCATTGCGCAATTCGCCAGGCCACGCGGCGATAACCAGGCGCGAGTGCGCCAGCAATTTGATGACGTTGAGCGGATTGATCCTCAGGCTTGGCTCAAAGAGAACTTCGAGATTGTCGAGCAGCAACGGTACATCGCTGCGCATATCACCCGCGATTTCACGTAGCGACCCGTTGATCGAGAAGACACGGTCAAAGACGGCCGTTGCCGCCAGACGGCGGCCCAGCTTCATGCCGACATTGAGTGGCGCGGTATTCAGCCGCCGCGCCAAGGCGCGCAGGAGTCGGGTCTTGCCGCTGCTGCCAACCAGCAGGATCAGCTTGCTCTGGAGATCGCTGACCTCTTCGACAAGCCGTTCAAGCGCGGGGAGGCTGGCGGCATCCGCGGGCAGTGCGAACGCATGGGTCATGGCTTCTCCTCGTCCGGCTTGGGCTTTCCTCTTGCGTACCCATACGGGCAGCGACCACCGGTCTAGCTCGGCTCGCTGGAAGCGCCATGTTCCGCCCAGCTTGAAGGTAGGTGGCGACCTCTTCAAGGGTAAGGACCTCATCAGACTGTTCGATCATAAGGTGGCCGACATGCTGATGGCGAGGCTGGTCCATCGTGGCATAAGTTGGCAAGATTCGGCAAGTATCATGCTGAGAGTTGGCATAGGCATTGCGAGGCATGCCCGGCACCATCCGTTCAGATTTTGGGAAGCGGATGTGCGGAGGCAGCGAACAACGGCAGCATACAAATCCCGACCTTTAAGGCGGAATGAATGCGACAATCTCTGTTCAGAACTGAGCAACAATCATGAAGCGACATTAAATTGGCAAATGCGAAGGAAGGTGTCTCCGATCATGATCGAATTACGCCACATCCAGTATTTTGTCTCGGCAGCGGAGCATGGGAGTTTCTGCAAGGCGGCGGCGTTCCTGGGTATCCAGGAGTCCGCCGTGAGCCGGCGTTGTATAGTCCTGAACTGTAATGGTGCATTATCAATCCTGGATCGTCAGAAAGAGGATGCGTTATGGCAAGCGTTCTTCACGGCAGCGCTCGCACGACGCCGCGTCTTCGAGCCTTGTTCCAAGCGTCGCAAGAAAGCGCCAGGGCCCTTGCCGAGCGAAGCGGCGCAAGCGAACCGCCACGGCCGACGCGCCGATGGAGGACTGTCAGGAATTTCGTGTATGGGCGTGCGGTTGAACATTTCTGTTTACGCTCTTGCGGCCTGGAACCGGTCCGCGAAAAGAACGGCAAATTGGGATTTCGCCATCGCCCATTCCTTTGGCGGCATTCTCCATTCTTTCTCGGATCGGTTCAGGACCAAACAGAGCAGTTTTGTCGCCGCCTCATCGCTGGGGAAATGCCCCCGCGCCCGAACGGCGCGGCGGAGCCTGGAATTCAAAGCCTCAATGGCGTTCGTCGTGCATACGATCCGACGCACATCCCTGGGAAAGGCGAGGAAGGGAATGGCTTCCTGCCAAACGCGCCGCCACATCTGACCGATGGCCGGGAATTTCCGCCCCCGAAAGCCGCCCCCGAAAGCCGCCATCGAACGATGTCAGCGCCGCCTCGGCAGCAGTGTCGTCTATGGCCGAACAGATCATCTTCATCGCATGCGCCAAGTCTCTGCGCTCCTTCCAGGAGGCGAGATCCAATGAATTTCTCAAGAGATGGACGATGCAGGTCTGTACGATGGTTTGCGGAAACACCGCGTCGATCGCATCGGGAAAGCCCTTCAGCCCGTCAACGACGGCAATGAGAATATCCTCTGCGCCCCGCTTCCTCAGCTCGTTCATCACCCGCAGCCAGAACTTCGCGCCCTCATTGGTTTCAATCCAAACCCCAAGGATTTCTTTCGTCCCGTCGCCACGAACCCCGAGCGCGACATGAACAGCCTTGTTGCCAACCGTTCCTTCGTCGCGGATCTTCACCCGCAGCGCGTCGAAGAACACCAAGGGATAGACAGGCTCCAGCGGACGGGACTGCCAGGCCGCAATCTCGTCGAGAACCGCGTCAGTAACTGCTGAAATCAGGTCCGCGAGACATCCGCGCCGTATAGCTCCTGAACATGGGCGGCGATCTCGCGCGCGCTCATGCCGCGCGCATACATCGAGACGCGATCCGCCGGACAGGCGCCGGTCAACGCCAAGCGGGTCTATCGGCTGATGAAGCGCCACGGGCTTCTCCTCGCACGCAATACCGGTCGACGGCGTCCGCGCGAGCATGACGGCCAGGTCGCCACGCTGCGCTCCAATGTCCGCTGGTGCTCGGATGGTCTGGAGTTCACCTGCTGGAACGGCGAGATCGTCCGCATCGCCTTCGCGCTGGATTGCCACGACCGGGAAGTCATCGGCTGGGTCGCGACCACCGCCGGGATCTCCGGCGAGATGATCCGTGACATGATGGTTCACTGCGTCGAGCAGCGCTTTGGCGCGCCACGGGCGCCCCATCCCGTGCAATGGTTCACCGACAATGGTTCGATCTTCGCGGCGCACAAAACGATCGACGTCGCGCTCGCCCTGAACCTTACGCCCTGCTTCACGCCGGTGGAGAGGCCGGAGAGCAACGGCATGGCCGAAGCCTTCGTCAAAACCTTCAAGCGCGATTATGTCCGCGTCAGCCCGATCCCGACCGCCGCGGAGGTCTTGAAGCGGATTGAGGTCTGGATTGAGGACTGCAACACCGTCCATCCACACTCCCGACTGGGCCGCTCGCCTCGGGAGTACATCAGTTCACAATCAGCCGCGTGTCCAGCTTAACGGGGTCAACTCCAGTCACCGCCAAACGGATTTACCTCGACAAGGGTTATCGCGGCCATGGCCTCGAGCGTTTCACCGTCTGGCGCTGCGGCAACAAGACGCCCGCCGCCGCAAGCGCCATCGAACCGGTCATCGGTCACATGAAAAACGATGGGCGGCCCGGCCGGAATTTCCTCGCCGCAAAGGAGAGCGACCGCATCGATGCCATCCTCCGCTGGCTGAGGCTTTTCTTGCGCCTCATCCTCGCACGCTTCCGACGATGAAGGGCGAAAATCAGACCACCATCCTGCCAGCCTGACAGCCCATTGCGGATAGTTCACGGACGACTTTTTACAGGTAACATTCATGCGTCGCAAGGCATGACCGATACCCTTCCCGCTGATCCCAGGACGTTTTGCGCGCTCTGACCGATAGGCATCAGGATATTCCCGAACATCCCGAGCCAACGCGATCCTGTCGAGCTTCGTTGCAGGTTTGTGGCGCGCAGGGTGAGGCTCAAGGCGTTTCAGTCACCTCGCAGCCGTTGCTACTCCGGTACAAAAGCGCGCCGCAACCGCAGCGATCGTAAGCCTTCCTTCTCATGAACGGACAGAAGCTGGCGACGAAAATCTATCGAATATGTCATCCATAAATAATACTCATTTTATATGATCTTAGCTATAGTTGAACGCTCTCGGGAAGCCCCCAGTGAGTCAAAGTCAGCGAAAGTTGGTATAAGAAACGAATCGGGCCATGCCATCACCCTCCTGTCAATCGGTTGCCTGAAAGGCTGTCAGCCAGCACAGCCACCAGAGCTGCCGTCAGCGAGAGGGCGGCGACAGGGGCGATCCACAGCCATGGCGCGATCGTGACGAAAGCAAAACCGCTGGCGGCAAGCTGACCCAAGCTCGTGACCGCCGGATCGCCCAAACCGACGAAGGCCAGAGAAGCCTCGGTGACGACCGCCCCTGAGAACAGGGCGCTGCCGCTCGACAAGGCAACGGTGGCCGTGTGCGGCATGATATGGCGGATGACAAGGCGCCACGACGAAGCTCCCAGCGCGTGCGCGGCGCGCACAAATTCACGGTTGCGCAAGGACAGGGCTTCGATTCGCGTCAATCGTGCGGTCAATGGCCAGCGCAACAGGCCGAGCACAAGAATGAGATGGCCGGTTGTTCCGCCGAAAAGGGCGGCGACCAGGATCGCGACCAGCAGGACCGGCAGGCTGGCCACGACATCCGCTGCGTGCATGAGCAGCTCATCCAGCAGGCGCGGACCAAGGGCCGCGGCAAGTCCGACGGCCATTCCGCAGACGAGCGCCAGCCCGGCAACGCCCGTCCCGACCAGGAACGAGGTGCGCAGACCCTGAACCGTCGCCTTCAGCATGTCGCGGCCAAGATCGTCGGTGCCAAGGGGATGGGCGAAGGATGGCGCCAGAAAGGGATCGTTCCAGGGCAGGCGCTCCAGCCCGCCCTCGGGGGCAAGCAGAAGGGCCCAAGCGAGCGCAGCCAGAAACGCTCCTCCGACGCCGATGGCCCGCCTGCTTACGATCATCGATCGATAAGGCGGGGATCGAGGCGGCAGGCCAGCGCATCGACGACCATATTGACCGATACCATGACAAAGCTGGCGAAAAGAACGATGCCGACGACAACCGGATGATCGCGAGCGGCGGCCGAAGTGACGGCAAGCCGCCCCAGGCCCGGCAAAGCAAAGACCGTCTCGATCACGACCGCGCCGCCAATCAGATTGCCAAGGCGCCACCCCAATAGGACGAGAACAGGCAGCGCGACGTTCGGCAGGACGTGGTGGAGCAGCGTCCGCCGGTCTCCGGCCCCTTTTGCCCGCGCTGTGACGATATAGGGCCGCGCCAACTCCTCTTGCGCTCGAGCTTGCACGATCAGCGCGGCAAACGCGAGCTGTCCGAGCGTTAAGGTCAGGACAGGCAGGAAAAAATGATGAACGACATCGACCATACCCGCCATGGCGATCGGCTGCCCGGGAGCTGGCAGCGCTCCTGGTCCTTGCACGGGGAAAAGGCCAAGGGTCAAGGCAAGAAGCAGCACCAGGGCATGACCGGTGACATAGCTTGGCACGGCATACAGCGCTGCAAGCCACCCGGCCAGTCCCCGCCACCGCCGTTTCGACCCGGCCGAGCGCAGGCCGAGCGCCGTACCAAGCCAGGTTGCAAGGCCGATGGCTGGCGCCATCAAAGCCAGCGTTACCGGCAGGCGCCCGGCAATCAGGCTGATGACGCTTTCCTGCGTTCGATAGGAATGTCCCCAATCGCCCCGCGCCAGCCGGGACAGCCAGCTGGCATAGATCGCGGGCAGCGAACGATCCAGCCCATAGGCTCGCGCGATCTCCTCGGCATAGCCCGGCGCGCCGGACTCGCCCCCAAGCGCCATGGCAGGCCCGCCAGGCGCAAGATGGGTGAGCAAAAAAAACCAGCGTCGCGGCGAACCAGAGGGTCACGAGCGCAAAACCGAGCCGCCGCAACGCAAGCAAGATCATTTCACCCGCCGGGCGTCTTCAGCGAACTGGCCGCTCCAGGGGGCAAAACCGGTAAAATCATCGCGCCAGGCCGCCGTCATGTCGGTTTCGACCAACCACCAATAGGGCAGACTATCCGCCAGCCGCCGTTGGATGGCGTGATAGGCTTTGGAACGTTCGCCCAGATCGTTGGTCGATCCGGCGAAATCGAACAGACGATCGATTTCATCGTCGCGATAGGCAGCAGCGTTCGAGAAGGGCACGGCGCCGATGGCGCTGGAATGATACATCCGGCGCACCCCGATTTCCGGGTCGCTCCCGTTGCAATAGGAGATGAGCGCTAAATCGAAATCGCGCTGCGTGAACACGGTATCGGCCAAGGCCGCCGGGTCTTGCATGCGGACCCGCAGCGCGATGCCGACCGTGGCCAGTTGCTGGCGCAATGCCTCGGAATAGCGAGCGAAGATCGGGAAATGCACGATGTCGAAGGTGGCGCGCAAGCCGTCCGCCCCGGGCGTCAAACCGGCTTGGTCGAGCAACGCATTGGCGGCGGCGGGATCGGGCGAGTAACGATCCAATATGCCGGCAAGATGCGCCCATTCTATACCCGATCCGATGGGGGCGGTGGCTGTCCGTCCCTGACCGAAGGTGACAAGACGCAATATCCGGTCGCGATCGATCGTGCGCGCAAAAGCCTGACGCACCTTGATATCCGACATCCGCGGGCGATCGAGGTTGAAGGCCAGGGTCATGATGCAATTGGCGCCGCCCGATCCGCTTTTGGTGTCGAGCAGCGTTACCGGCTGCCCTTTCAGCCTGCGCGCGTCGATGGCGGAGACGCGGGCGAGCATGTCCACCTCGCCGGCGAGCAGTGCGTTCGTCTGGGTGGCGGCATCGGGGATGATGCGGAAGACCAGCCGGTCGATCTGCGGCTTGCCGGGTTTGAAATAATGCTCGTTCCGCACGAGCGCGACCTGATCGTCCTTGCGGTAGCTCTCGAAAGCAAAAGGGCCGCTGCCGACTGGCTTGAGGTTTGCCGGGCTGCGCATGAGGTCGCTTCCGGCGTGGATGTGCCGCGGGAGGATGGGAGCTTCGGTCACATCGAGATGACCGAGCAGCGCTGGATAGGGACGGTGTAGCCGGAACACGACCGTGCCGGGATCGGGCGTCTCGATGGCGGCGACGACTGGAGCAAGACCCGAGCGCGCGCGGGCATGAAAGCGGAACAGCGCCTCCTCGAAGGTGAATTTCACGTCGTGCGAGGTTACGGCTGAACCATCGTGCCAGCGCGCGCCGCTTGTGAGGTAAAAGGTTGCGGTCAGGCCATCTGGCGCAATCTGCCATGAGTGGGCGAGATCGGGTTGCGGTTTGCCGGTCCGATCGAGCGCGATGAGGCCGTTATAAAGCGAATCGGCTACGGCATGCAACGGACCAGCGGTTGAGATCGCCGGGTTGAGATGGCCCGGATCGCCGGATACGGCGACGATGACGGTGACGGTTGACGGCGCAGGCGATACCTGTGCGTGCGCTAGACCGGCTATGACCGTGATCGCAAGAGTAAGGATAATTTTACGCATACCGGATCTCCTGCCGGGAATGTATGATGAACTTAACATTTCTCATACATGCGAGCGATGATCTCATGCGCCAGCTCCGCTGTGTTGGGTACGGATGGAGCCAGCGTCAAGCGCGCACCTGCGCGATACGGTTCGAAAATTCAACCCATTGAAAACATTGGCGTCCTCGGCGGGATTCGAACCCACGACCTACAGCTTAGGAGGCTGTCGCTCTATCCTGCTGAGCTACGAGGACGGATCGGCAGGGCGAAAGCAAACAATGCATGCGCTGCAATTCAAGTCAATGTTCCTTGGCGCCAAACAGGCGATCCTCAGCATCGCCCGAGCCTGGAACGCCATAGGCGCTACCATCTGGATGAGCGTCAAGGGTCGCATGAAACACCTTAGATCCCGAGATGACGGGCAAAAAAGCGCGACGCACATCCGGCGTTGCGGCCAGAGTCATGAACCGGACCCGTTCCGCTGCCGCGCGACCGATGCTGTGCGGTCACGCACACGGACCAGCCCATGCTGGATCGGAGGATTGGTAAAACTCGGGTCGCATCATGGTAACCGGCGCAAGAAAAGGGTGAAACCCGCCCCGACAGCCCAACGCACCGCCGCCCGGAGCCCAAAAGCAACCGATCAGGCCGCAGCAGCGGCCTTCTTGGCAATCAGCCGCTTCAAGCGGCGCACATCCGGCGCCATATCGACCGTTTTTGCCTTGAGCAGGTAAGCATCCAACCCCCCGGCACGCTCAATCGACCGGATGGCATTCGTCGACAGCCGCAACCGAACCGGGCGGCCCAAAGCATCGCTCAGCAACGCCGTTTCTTGAATATTGGGCAAAAACCGGCGGCGAGTCTTGTTGTTGGCGTGGCTGACATTGTTGCCCGTCTGCACGCCTTTGCCGGTGACGGAACACCGTCTTGCCATGATCGCATCCTCATATTGCAAAAAAAAACACTCCGGCGGACGCCACAGCGCACCGCCGCCCTTCCCCTCCGGGCAAGCGGGCTCCTTTATACCAGCTTCAACCGAGGGTCAAGGCTTTAATCAATCGCGGAAAAGTTGCAATCTGGCATCAAAATGCTATAAAATATATTTAAGCACCACAAAATGTATTTACGGGTGAATTTATACTCTATATGGTAAGCGGGAGCACAGAAATTGCGCCACCTCATTAGAATGATGATAATTTCCTGCGAGAGCGGGTGCTCGTCATGTTTCTAACGGATGCGCTTGATACTGCTGTGAGTCTGTACCATCAAGGGCAGATCATTGATCTGGAAAAATTGTGCCGGCGAATTTTGGCGGTGGCGCCAGATCATCCCGACGCCTTGAATCTCATGGCGCTCGCGTTGCATGGAATCGGGCATTTTACCGAAGCGGTCGATCGTATCGCGCGGGCGGTTGCCTTGCATCCAGAATCGCTCGTCTATCGCAACAGCCTGGCCATGTTGCGTGCCGCGGCGGGCGATCCCGTCGCCGCTGAGGAGGAATACCGGCGATTGCTCGCCTTGCAGCCCGACATGGCTGGGCTGCGGCTTGGCTTGGCTAGTTGCTTGATCGATCAGGGCAGTGTTTTGGCCGCTGAACGGGTTTTGAGCGACTTGCCGGCCAACCTGACGCCTGGCGAGATGACGGCGGCAAGCCTGTCCTATGAGCGGATCGGTTGGAGCGCCAAAGCGCTGAGCCTGGCTCGCGCCGCCTATCGGATGGCGCCGCAAGCGCTGGAAGTCCGTCTGCGGCTGGCGGAAGCGCTGGCAAGGGCTGGGGCGCTCGACGAAATGCCAGCGCTGCTGGAAACTTGTCTGGCGGATGAGCGGCTCGGCTATGTCGCTCGGCTGGATTTCGTCACCCTGCTGCACCGCGGCGGGTTCAACGATCTGACCTTGTACCTGCTCCAGAAAATGGCCAAGGCTCGGCCGGAAGATGCCAAAACCTTATCCTATTTTGGCGCCTTGCTGCTCGATGAAGGGCATCTCGCCGCAGCTGAGGCCGTCTTGCGTAAAAGCCTGAAATTGTGCCCCAACCAAGGGCAGGTCATTTTTAACCATGCGCTGGCCTTGCATAAGTTGGGATATCCCGATGCCGCTATCGAAAGCTATCGGCGAGCGCTGGCCTTCGATGAAAATTGCGAGGATGCCCGCATCAATCTGCTCGCCTTGCTGGCGGAAACCGGCGAGCGGGGGCTATGGTCGGATCTGACCAGCGCCCCCAGACCCGAGAGCAACCGGCATCAGTTTTATGTTTTATGTTTTCCCAAAAGCGGTTCGACCTTCTTGTGCACGGTATTGGAGCAGTTGACCGGATTGCGCATGACGGTTGTCACGCAAGGTTATTTCCAAAATGAGCAAGAGTTCAGCCGCGATATGATGCTCAAATTGGCAATGCAGGATTATATCGTCCACCAACATTGCCGTGCAACCATTCCCAATGTGCATTTGTTGCAGGCTTTCGACATCCGGCCGGTGATTCTGGTGCGAAATCTCGCCGATGCTCTGGTCAGTATGGTTGATTATCTGACCAAAGAATCCCAAGGCAACACTTTTTTTGGATTGGCCTATCGACACTGGTCGCTGGAAAGGCGGATCGACGCCGTCATCGCCCGTTATGCTCATTGGTATATCGAGTTTTTCGCTTCCTGGACTCGTGAACGCCGTAGAGGCGCGCTCGATTGCTGTTTCGTTCGCTATGAGGATATGATCGCCGACAAGCCGGGGACCGTGATGCGAGTGGCGCAATTCCTTGGCCTGCCGGGTGGATCGGACGAGGTGATGCGGGCGGTGAGCCGCAGCGATAACGCCCAGGCGCGGACCTTGTTCAACAAGGGGGTGGCCGGGCGCGGCAGAGCGACGCTGAGCCTGGCGCAGATGCGAGAGCTGGAGCGACTGGCAAAGTTTTACCCCGACATCGATTTTCGCCCGATCGGGCTGGCGGCTCATCCAGATTAAGGCGGCAGCCGCGCCGCGCACGGCGACGAGGTAAAACGAAGGCGTCCGCCCGCCGACAGATCCGCCGGTTGTGCGGCAGCCATTGAAACAGGCGCTTAGGCGATTGCCGCCGGATCCTTCAATGGCTGGAAGCCTCCCAATGCCCTGCCTCCAAGAACAAGGCCAATGAAAATCAATAAGATGCAAGGATGAAAGGTGAAAATTCAGAGATTTTCGAAGACGCCCGCCGGCAGCGCTTTGCGGCGGAAAACGATAGTTTTTATTGGGTGGAAAACGAGTATGCTGATCGTTCATCAGAGTGTATAGGCTGTAGCTTCGATTTGATTTCGCTCGAATTTCTGCACAACCTCTACGGTTGTCCGGCAGGATTCCTGTCATTCCCTCCGTCTTACTTTCCGCTCTTTTTTGTTAGGAGGTAGCAAGTGGCGAAACAGTCTCTCATTGCTATTGTGAGCGACGGATTGGGGCATCCGCTGTCGCCCCGCTTTTCAAAGCCGGCTGCAACCTTGGCTGTCGTCGCTTGAACCGCTACGAGCGCGCTTTCGAAGTATGAACGCCATGAGCAACGGGGCCCGCCCGGTCCACCTCACGCAGGTCGCTCACCTGAGCGTCAACGGCCTCAAGTTTGAGATCGATGTCGCGCCGGCCACGCCATTGCTCTATGTGTTGCGCAACGATCTCGCTCTCAACGGCCCAAAATACGGTTGCGGCCTGGGCGAGTGCGGTGCGTGCACGGTGTTGATCGATGGCGTGGCCGCGCGATCTTGCGTCATTCCGGTCCGCGGCGTTGCTGGACGTGAAATCACCACGCTGGAAGGGTTGGAGGGGCCCGACGGCCCAGGCTCAACCCAACAGGCTTTCATCGACCGTCAGGCGGCGCAATGCGGCTACTGCCTTAACGGCATGATCATGACGATCGAGGCTCTGCTGCGCCGCAATCCGCATCCATCCGAGCAGCAGATCCGCGAGGAGCTTCGCTACAATCTGTGCCGCTGCGGCGCCCACATCGAAATCCTGCAGGCCGCGCGGCTGGCGGTCGAATATCTCAACGGCGGACGAAACCGCGGCATTCCTCCGCCTTGCGGTAAGAGCTGCGCTTCCGGTTCGCTCCAGGGTTCCGCCCAAGCGGATGCCTGCTCATGAGCGCAGCTGTACCCTCCTCCGCTGCGACGCCTCAAGAAACGGCCAGCTTCCTCGCACGACCGGCGGAGCCTCCGGCGATGCCAGGCAGCGCTCTGCACGGCGCGCTGCTGCGACCTCCGCTCATGTCTTGGGACGGCCAGCGCTATCGCGGCGCGAGATTGCAGGCGCTGGACGTACCTGCCGCGCTGCCCGGCGTGGTCGAAGTGGTACGGCAGCAGGATTTCATCGGCGTGATCGCGGTCGCCGCCGTGCTGGCGCGCCAGGCGGTCGAGAGTCTGGCGCCGGTCTGGCAAGCTCAGCCGATGGCCGCCGCCAGCCGGGAGCAAGAACCGTGGCCGCCGGAATCCGATGCCTATGTCTGGCGGCTGCCGGCGCGTATCGCGCATGACGGCGCGGGGGCCACGGTCTGGTGCTCAGGCGGCTATGCGACCGTCTGGGCTCCTTGCGCTGCCGTCGACCGTGCCTGTTTGGTTGACGAGCTGGCGCGCGTGCTGGGGCTGGCGACTGACCGTCTCACCCTGGTCGAGATCGATTCCGGGCCATCCGCTCCGGCCCATGCGCTCGATGCGCTCGATGCGGTCGCCGATGCCGCCTTGCTGTCGCAGGCGGTACAACGTCCGGTCCGGGTGCCGCTGGGCGGTTCGCGGATGGCCCCGGCGCTGGCGCTGTGGGTGGAGGCGAGCGGGCGTGATGCCGACCCGAAGCCATCCTGGCGCAGCGCCGGCCCATGGGCCGTGCGGCCCAGCCTGGCCAGGTTGCTGAGTCAGCCCCTGCAAGCCGGGCCTTCGGATTGGCCGACGGCGCGCGCGAGTTGGGGCAGCGGCGCGCCGTCGCCGGATCCGGCGGCCCGGCCATCGCCGCTGCCGCATGCGGCAGCGGCGGAATTCGGCGCGGCGCAGGTGTTCGCGCAGGAAAGCTGGCTCGACGAGCAGGCAGCCAGCCTGGGCATGGACCCGCTGGACTACCGGCTGCAACGCTTGCCCGAAGGCCCGGGCCGAAATCTGGCCAAACGCATGGCCGATCGCGTCGACTGGCAGCCTCGCCCTGAAGGAAGCGCTCGAGCGCGCGCGCTCATCCACGAACGAATGACCCCGGATGGCCGCCTGCACGGTCGCGGCTATGCCTCGGCCTGGACTGTTGCGTCCGCCCCCGACGGCGCGCTCGTCGAGTCGTGGGGCGCGTGGGTCGCCGAAGTCGCCGTGGAACCCTTCACCGGTCGCATCGACGTGACGCGCGTGGTGGTGGGTCAAGACGGTCGCGCGTTGCGCGAAGCGAAGACCGCCGGCATTCGGGACGACGAACCGCAACTGCTGGATGCGGCCCGCCGGTTGCTGGCCGTTCCGGTGCGTTTCGACGATTGGGGCGCTGTTGCCACGCTGGCGGGCGGCGCGCCCGCACCGGAGCGCGACAGCGCCGGCAGCATCGTGGCGCATGGACAAATCGAAGCCGGCGGCGTAGTCACGCTGCCGGCCGCCGCCGCCATTGCCAATGCCATCTTCGACGCCACCGGCGTGCGGCTGCGGCAAGTGCCGTTCGACGCCGAAACCCTGCGGCTGGCGCTGGTCAAGCCGCCGGCCTTGGCGGCGCGAGGCTGGCTGCACAGGAGCCGGGGTCGGCTGGCCGCCGCCGCCGGGCTGGTCACGGCCGCGGTCGGCCTGATCGTCATGGCCTGGCCGGCCAAACCCGCCATCGCGCCGACCGATGGACCCGATATGTCGCTGTACTCGGCGGCGGCCATCGAGCGCGGCCGGCTGGTGGCGGCCGTCGGCGACTGCGCGGTCTGCCATACCGCGCCCAATGGCAGCCCCAACGCCGGCGGCTTTGCGCTGGAAACCCCGTTCGGAATCGTCTACAGCGCCAACATCACGCCCGACAAGGACACCGGCATTGGCCGCTGGTCGTACCGCGCCTTCGAGCGCGCCATGCGCGAAGGCGTCCACCGCGATGGCCGCCAGCTCTACCCGGCCTTTCCCTATACCGCCTTCGCCAAGATGACGGATGCCGACATGCAAGCGCTCTATGCCTACTTGATGACGCAGCCGCCGGTGAGCAGCAAGGCGCCCGAGACCCGCCTGGCCTTTCCCTATAACATCAGGGCCAGCTTGGCGGGCTGGAACCTGCTGTTCCACGACAATCGGGTCTACCAGCCCGATTCGACGCAGAGTCTCGAATGGAATCGCGGCGCTTATCTAGTCGAAGGCATCGGCCATTGCAGCGCTTGCCATACGCCGCGCAATGCGCTGGGCGCCCAGAAAACCGGCCTGGGCAACCACCTGGCCGGCGGCGAGGCCGAGGGCTGGAAAGCGCCGCCGCTCAACCGGCTGGCGCAGGATCGGCGGCCATGGACCGCCGACGATCTCTACCACTATCTGCGCACCGGCTTTTCCGCACGTCACGGCGTGGCCGCTGGCCCGATGGCCCCGGTCATCCACGGGCTGGCGCAACTGCCCGAAAACGATGTACGCGCCATGGTCGCTTACCTGTTGAAGCTTCCCGGCCGGGAAGACATGCCGACGGCCGGGCCAACTCCCGCGCCAGCGACCTCGGCATTCGTCGGGCGCGTCAATGGCGAGCGGATCTACCAGAACGCCTGCGCCGTTTGCCACGAGGCGGGAACCGGGCCCACGCTGTTCGGTGTGAAGCCGCTGCTGGAGCGCAACGCCAACCTGCACGCGGCAACGCCTGACAATCTGATACAGGTGATTCTGAACGGTATCCAGGCGCCGGCCAACGATGCGCTGGGCTACATGCCGGGTTTCAGAGACAGCCTCGACGACAGTCAGATCGCCGATCTACTCGGCTATCTACGTCACAGATTTGCGCCCGAGCAGAGAGCATGGTCAGATGCTACAATGACGATCAGCCGACTGCGCAGGCAAGCGCATACGCCGCCTGAGGAACCATGAAAAAAAGACGGTGTTGAGGCGTCCTCGCCGGCATCGCCTTCCCGAAGGAGCGCCGGCGCGATGGCGGTAAATCCAGCTGGTGAAACTCGCGGCCTTCGCTGCCATCGAGGATGGCTGCGGCTTCGATCCTGGCGTGGCGCGGATCGAATGCCGCGCTGACCAGGAATTGCCGGTTCGCACGGGCTTGCCGGTATCGTTGAAGCCGATCCGGCGGCGGCCAGCTCCGCGCATCGCACCGCGCATGTTGACATCAAAATCGACTTGTGAGCAATATTTATCAAATATTAGGATAGTATCCTATTATTTAGGATTTTGCGGGAGGCTGAAGGAAGCGCCATGACGTTTAGCGATGTGAAAATCTCGCATTACGACGATAAGGTGACGCTGATCACGATCGATCGCGAAGCAAAGCGAAACGCCATCCGGGCACAGACAGCCATCGAGCTGCAGCGCGCCTTTGCCGAATTCGATGCTGGCGACCAGCGTGTGGCCGTGCTCACCGGGGCAGGCGATCTCAGCTTCACCGCCGGCGCCGATGTCAACGATGTGCCAGAATTCTGGCGATGCGTTCCGAGCGTCGGCATCACCACGGAAAAGCCGATCGTCTGCGCTGTTTCGGGCTGGTGCATCGGCGGCGGTCTGGTGATTGCGATGATGAGCGATTTCATTGTCGCCTCGTCCTCGGCGCGCTTCTTCTACCCCGAGGCTAAACTTGGACTTGCCCAGGGCATGATCGCCGGGCTTGCTGCGCGCATTCCGCTCAAGGTGGCTATGGAGGTGATGCTTCTGGCCCGCATCCTCGATGCCCGGCGCGCTTATGAGGTCGGGTTGGTGAATGAGGTCGTTGCACAAGGCGCTCAGGTCGACAAGGCAATGGAAATGGCCCGGGAGTTGGCTGACATGGCGCCCCTCGTCCTCGCGATGCTCAAGCGTTTCGTGACGCGCAACGTGCTGCCCACCGGTCCGTCGGAGCAATTTGGCGCGGTTCGGCGGGACATGGAGCGGATCGCGCAAAGCGCGGACCTGCAGGAAGGATTGCAAGCCTTTCGAGAAAAACGCAAGCCTCGGTTCACCGGTCGCTGAACTGAACGTACGGCCAACGCCAGCATGTACCAAGCCTTGTCCTTACATCGTGAGGGAAAGAAAATGGCAACTGGACGTTTATCCGCCATGCTTGCAGCCCTCCTCTTGGGCTGTCTTGCGCCCTTGAACATGGCCGCCGCCTATCCGGAGCGGACGATCAAGATCGTCGTGCCGTTCCCGCCAGGCGGCACCTCCGACACCGTGGCGCGCGTCATCGCCAATGGTCTGAGCGAACGCCTCCCAAAAACCGTCATCGTCGAGAACAAGGCGGGCGGCGGCACGATCATCGGCACCCAGCACGTCGCCCGCAGCAACCCGGACGGCTATACCCTGCTCTGGCTCAGCCCGGCCTTTGCCATCAATCCGGCCCTTCAGGAAAAGGCCGGTTACGATCCGGTGAAGGATTTCGCCCCGATCATCAAAGCCGCCGCGGGTCCTCTGGTGCTGATCGTCCCGGAGAAATCGCCCTATAAAACGCTTGCCGAGCTCGTGCAGGCGGCCAGGGACAATCCCGGACGGTTGAATTACGGCTCATCCGGTTACGGCGGTTCCCCGCATCTGGCAGCGGAGTTGCTTTCCAGCATGAGCGGCATCAAGATGACTCATATTCCCTATCAGGGCAGCGCGCCGGCTTTGACCGACCTGATCTCGGGGCAAACCGACCTGATGTTCGACACGGTCTTTCTTACCCACCCGCAGGTGAACGCGGGCAAGGCGCGAGCGCTTGCCCAGACCGGCGCGCTCCGCTCGCGCATGATGCCTGACGTGCCGACCATGGCCGAATCCGGGCAGGCGAACTATACCGTCACCAGCTGGTTCGCCCTTGGCGCGCCCGCGCGCACGCCGCCGACAATCGTCGAGCGGCTGAACGCGACGGTGAACGAGGTTCTGAAATCCGCGAGCGTGCAAGAAGCCCTTACCAGACAAGGGCTGGAGATTCTTGGCGGAAGCGTCGATGAGGCGGTTCAGCATATTTCATCCGAGGTCGATCGCTGGTCGAAAGTCGTCCGCGATTCTGGCGTTAACATGCGGTAAGAGCGCCTTGACATCTTCTCCCGGTTTCAGCCCGGGAGAACCAGCCGCAAGGCGTACGAGACGCCGGTCACGGAGAAAATCATATGACGCGGACAAAAACCGCCCCCATGCCTGACAGCTTGCCTTTGAACGGCGTGAAGGTCATCGAGTTCTGCCAGGTTGCAGCGGGTCCCTTCTGCGGCATGTTGCTGGCGGACATGGGTGCGGACGTCATCAAGGTGGAGCCGCCAGAAGGCGACAGCATGCGCCAGTGGCCGCCGCTCACCGATGGCTACAGTGAGAATTTCGCCTCGCTCAACCGCAACAAGCGCTCCGTGGCCCTCGATTTGAAGAGTTCGAACGGGCGCCAGGCTGCCCTCCGGCTCGTTGCCGGCGCCGATGTCGTGATCGAAAACAACCGGCCCGGCGTGATGAAGCGCCTTGGTCTTGGACACGAAGAGTTGCTTGCGCGCCGCCCCAGGCTGGTTTACGCCTCCATCTCCGCTTTTGGCCAAACCGGACCGCGGGCGGCCGAGGGCGGCTTCGATCTCACCATCCAGGCGCTGTCCGGCATCATGAGCGTCACCGGGGAGCCTGGCGGCGCACCGGTGAAATGCGGCGTGCCCATCGCGGACTTTTGCTCTGGCCTCTACGCTGCCTACGCGGTTGCAGCGTTGCTTCATCGGGTGCGGGCGGGCGGGCGCGGCGGCTATATCGATATGTCCATGCAGGCGGCAAGCATCGCCGTGGGAGCGTTGCAATGGAGCCAGTATTTCGGCACCGGCGAGAGTCCGGCGCCGCTCGGCTCGGCCCATCCGCGCAACGCGCCCTACCAGGCCTACCGCGCGCGCGACGGTTATTTCGTTGTCGCCGCCGGCAACGACAAGCTCTGGCGCGCCTTCTGCCGCGCCGTCGAGCGGGACGAGCTGGTCAACGATCCGCGCTTTCTGCATACGGCCGATCGCGCGCAAAACCAGAAGGCGCTCGGCAAACTGCTGCACACGACCTTCAAGGCCATGGAGTCGACGAGTTGCTCGCCCGCCTTGCCCCGCCGGCGTGCCTTGCGGGCGCATCAACAGTTATGAAGAGGCTTTGGCCGATCCGCAGGTGCTCGATCAGGGGTTAGAGACTCCGATCCGCCTGCCAAACGGCCGGGAACGCGCACCATCCTCTCGCCAGTGCGCATTGACGGCGCGCTTGCCCCTATTACCCGGCCGCCGCCTTTGCTTGCGCAGACACCGCGACGTGCTGCGGGAGCTTGAAAACATCCACATGTGGAGGGAAACGAAATGACCCTCTACGCCAACAAGCAGCGGCTCGCCACCTTCATTTGCAGGATGTCGCAGATCGTCGATATGGCGGGCGGCGATGAGGGGTGCATTCTGTCCCAAGGGCGCAATGCCTTGTACGATCTCGTCGCCGTGGATGACTGGCTGCCAGAGTTTTGCGCCACGCCCCATCGGGAATTCTACTCCCAATATCTGCTCTACTGCGATCCGCGGGAGCGTTTCTGCGTGGTCAGCTTCGTCTGGGGGCCAGGGCAGGCGACTCCCATCCACGACCATACGGTTTGGGGCCTAGCCGGCATACTGCGCGGCGCCGAAATCGCGGAACGCTATGCGCTGGCAGCCCCGATGCCGCTCTTGGGGACGGAATATCTCGCGCCTGGCATGGTAGATGCCGTCTCTCCTGGCATTGGGGACATTCACAAGGTCATGAACGCTTTGCCCGACCGGACGTCGATCAGCATCCACGTCTATGGCGGGAATATCGGCGCGGTCGAGCGGCACGTTTTCGACCCCCGGAGCGGGGCGCAAAAGGCCTTCGTGTCCGGTTACTCCAGCGACCGGTTACCCAATCCATGGCGCGGCGCGGTGCGTGCCGCATGAGCGCTGAGCCGGTTCTTATCGCCTGCGAGGGGGTGCGAGCGCATCTCACGCTTAATCGGCCAGAGCGTGGCAACGCCCTCGGAGCAGAGCTGGTCGACGCACTCCACGTCGCGCTCGACGCCTGCCTTGCCAACGGCGCACAGCTCATCGTCTTGCGCGGGGCCGGGCGTCATTTCTGCCCCGGCTTCGATTTCGATGGCATTGAGCGGCAGTCCGACGGCGACTTGCTGCTGCGCTTCGTGCGCATTCAGCAGTTGCTGCAAAAGGTGATGACGGCGGGTGCGGTCATGCTCGCGGTCGGCCACGGCCGCACCACTGGCGCCGGGGCCGACCTGTTCGCCGCATGCGATATTCGCGTCGCCATAGCCGGCGCCACCTTCCTGTTTCCCGGCGCGGGCTTTGGCGTCGTGCTTGGCAGCCAGCGCCTTGCATCCCTGGTCGGGCCGGTGACGGCGCAGCGCCTGATCTGCGATGGCCACGCGCCGACCGCCGAAGAAGCCGCGGCCATGGGCTTGGTAAGCCAGGTGGCGTCCGAGGGCGATCTTGCGACGATATTCGAGCATGCGCTAGCGCGTGCCCAGCGCATGGACTGCGAGACCCTGCAACGGGTGCGCCACGCCACGGCACAGCCAAGATATATCGAGGATCTGGCAAACCTCGTGCTTTCCGCCAGCCGTCCCGGCCTCAAGGCGCGCATCGTTCAATATCGCAACCGGGTTCAAGCCGCCCGCTTGCAACCTGCCGGCGGGGACAAGGCATGTCGAAGCCGAGATCGAATCATGTAAGCGCCCTGAAATCAAAAGCTTGAGGAGGAACGTGGAATGAGCGCCGCCAAAGGTAAATCGACCGAATGTTCCGTCTTTTCCCCTGCCGCCAGGCGCGCGGCGTGGAAGGAGCGACGAGCGGGTCTCATCCTGATCGCAGTCGGAGCGTTCGCTGTCATCGAAAGCGCGCCTTATGGACTTGGGACATTGCGGCAGATCGGCCCCGGCTTCTTTCCCACGGTTCTGGGCGCCGCGCTGGTTTTGCTTGGCGGCGCCATCATGCTCGCCCCCGGATCCCGGAACGCGGAGGAGGACGCCGGCGGTGCGCACGCAAAACGCCGCGAGCCGCCCGATCTTCGTGGATGGATCGCCGTCATCTCGGCCGTGGCGCTGTTCATGGTTCTCACGCCGTGGCTGGGGCTGGTGCCCGGAACGTTTGCATGCGTCCTTGCCGCCGCGCTTGGCGATCGCAGCACAACGATTGTAAGCGCGGCGACGTTGGCAGCCATCGTCAGCGTCGCAGGGGCGCTCGTCTTCGTGTTGGGATTGCGCATTCCGCTGCCTTATTTCGCCTTCTGATCGGGATCGCGCTCATGAACGCTATCGACGGGTTGACGCACGGTTTCAACGTTGCGCTCCAGCTGCACAATTTCGCTGCGTGCCTTTCAGGCGTCTTTATCGGCAATATGGTGGGCGTGCTGCCGGGCCTTGGGGTGATGACCGCCATCTCGATGCTGCTGCCGCTGACCTTCGCCATGCCGCCTGTGGCGGCGATCCTGATGATCGCCGGCATCTACTATGGCGCGCAATATGGCGGCGCCATTTGCTCGATCCTTCTCAATTTGCCGTGCCATCCGCCGCATGCGGTCACCTGCCTCGATGGTTACCCGCTCACCCTCAAGGGCAAAGGCGGAACGGCGCTGGGCGTCACCATGCTGGCCTCGTTCGTCGGCGCTTCGTTCGGCATCGCCCTGATGCTGTTTTTTGCGCCCTATCTGGTGGGGATGGCGATGGAATTCGGTCCGGCGGAGATTTCCTCCTTGATGCTGCTCGGGCTGCTTGCCGGATCGACGCTCTCTCGCGGTTCGAAACTCAAGGGTATTGCCATGACCTGCCTTGGCTTGCTGCTTGGCACCGTCGGCGCCGACGTCAACACCGGCAACGAGCGCTTCACCTTTGGGTTTCCAGAGCTCAATGACGGCATTGAAATCATCGCCCTTGCGCTCGGGCTGTTCGGCATCGCCGAGTTCTTGAAAAGCGTGAATGGCGTAGCCCCGATCTCCAGCTTGGTCGCGCGCATCGGTCTGCGCGACATGTGGCCAAGCCGTACAGAGCTGCGCACCGCCATAGCGCCGGCGCTGCGAGGAACGCTCATCGGCAGCTTGTGCGCGCTCATTCCCGGCACAGGGCCGACGATCGCCTCCTTCATCGCCTATGGAATCGAGAAGCGGGTGTCGAAGGAGCCGGAAAAGTTCGGCCACGGGGCCATCCAGGGCGTGGCGAGTCCTGAGGCATCGACCCATGCCGCGGTTCAAGGCGACTTCATTCCAACCATGAGCCTCGGCATCCCCGGCGACGCCGTCATGGCCCTGCTGCTCGGGGCGCTGGTTATTCAGGGCATCACCCCTGGCCCCCAGCTGATTTTCGAGCATCCGGATGTCTTCTGGGGCCTTATCGCCAGTTTCTGGATCGGCAATGTCCTGCTCATGTTCCTCAACATGCCGATGATCGGCTTTTGGGTAAAGCTTTTGACCATCCCCTACCGGTATCTTTATCCCGCCGCGCTGTTCTTCATCTGCATTGGCGTCTACAGCGTGCGCGGCGACATGTTTGCAGTCGGCGTCACCTTGGCGATCGGCGTTTTCGGTTTGGCGCTGCTGCGTCACGGATTTCATCCAGCGCCCGTGCTGCTCGGATTTGTTCTCGGCCAGCGCTTCGAGGAGAGCTTGCGCCGCGCCCTGCTTCTGGCTCGCGGCGATCTTCTAACCTTTGTCACCAGGCCGTTGAGCCTGGCTTTCTTAACTGTTGCCGTGGCATTGATCGGCGGACAGATTTATCTGGCTCTACGCCGCAAACCGCGTCGAGAGTTCAAGTTCCAAAATGACCGCGCTCTGATTCTCGAGGAGTGACGGGCGCAAATTTCACACAGGGAAAATTTGCCCTGTCCCCTGAAATAGGGTACCCCTCGCGAATTACGATTCGCTTGGGTTGTCTCGATATCCGCAAGCAACGCTTGAACGTTGCTTGCGGATGACCGGGAGAAGGTTGAATGGACAAGACCTTGCTAAAGGGCTTGACGATGCTTGAGATTGTGACCGATCCAGACGATCCGCCTGGAACCATCGACGCCATCGCCGAACGGATGGGGCTGACGCGTAGCAACGCCCACAGGACGCTTCAAACGCTCATTCATGCGGGCTACCTGGCAAAGGACGAAGGCGGGGGCTATCGCGGCACGGTTCGGTTATTCGAACTTGGAGCGCGCCAGCTGGCTCGGTTCGATGTCAGGAAACTCGCCCAGGCCAGTATGCGGCGTCTTGCCGGCCAGACTGGCGAAACCGTTCACCTTTCGATCCTGGACGGGATGGAGGTTGTGTATATCGACAAGATTGACAGCCCGCAACCCATCAGGGCTTATTCCGTCATCGGCGGGCGGGCGCCGGCATATGCGGTAGCTACAGGCAAGGCGCTTCTCGCGTATCAGCCTGAGGGTTATCTCGATCGTTATGCCGACAGCCTTCGGCTGTTCACGAAGAATACACGGGGAACCTTGGCTGAACTGAAAACCGATCTGCAAAAGGTGGTGCGGCAGGGCTATGCGATCAACAACGGCGAGTGGCGCTCGAATGTCGCCGGCTTGGCGGTGGCGATCTTCAACAATCTTGGCGATCCCGCAGCCGCTATCGGGATTTCCGGTCCGCTCGAACGGCTGGGGCCGGCCCGGATAAAGCGCTTTTCGCGCGATGTTCTCGCCTGTGCGCATGAAGTTTCCGCCGCCATGGGCTATCGAGGCTCCCATCGACGCGACTGCAACTCGCATCCTGGAGAATCCGGCGCCGAAAACGAGCCCAAGCCTTAGTGCACTGACACCTGCAAAGGATTCATGAGTTCAGCGTTTTGTGCGATGATGTGAGCATGACCCGGAGCGTTTCGGGGCGTACGCCGCTGCGCCAACGTCAGTTGTTTTGGCTGTCTTCGGCAGCGAATGAAAGCCCGCCCGTCGTCTTGCGCCAACCGAAGGCTCCTCTCGAGTCGCGTGCGGATGCGTAAACTGACCCCATAGCCGGAAGAAGAGTTGTCCTGTCGGTCTAGCTGAGGCAAGTTAGCTCAGCAAGCAAAGGGCATCCCAATTACGGGATGTTCGGGAGGAAACGATGGCCCATGAGCCTTTCCCGCGTCTGCCGGTCACCGGTGGCGAGCAAGCGGTCATGCGGGCCTGGGAACGGTTCCTGTCTGGCGATGGCATACCGAAAGATGCCGTCAGACGGATGGTGGAAGATTCCTGGCGCCGCTGCTTGGATCAAGGCGTCAACCCGGTTCGCCGCGCTGCGCCGCTGGCGGTGGACGAAGCCGGCCTTGACACGCTGCTGCGGCGCCACAGCGATCTGATCGACGCCGCCCGCCCTGTCATGGCCCAGGCGCGTGAGTTTTTGGCCGAATCCGGCACTATGATGATTCTAACCGATCCCCAGGCGGTCATTCTGTCCATCGAAGGCGATCCTGATGCTAAGGATAATGGCCAGGGGGTGCAACTGGTGCCCGGCGCCTTGTGGAACGAACAGGTCAGCGGCACCAACGCCATCGGCACCGCCCTGGTTTCCGGCAATCCGGTACGGATCTGCGCCGCAGAACATTTTTGCCAGGGAGTCAAGCAATGGACCTGTTCGGCGAGCGTCATCCGCGATCCTTGCGATGGCGCTATATTGGGGGCGCTGGATATTTCCGGTCTAAGCGGCAGTCACAACACCCATTGCCTGGCCTTGGCAGTGACCGGCGCTGGGCGGATTGAAACCCGGCTGGCTGCACTGGAAATGGAAAAACGCTCCCGGCTGCTGCATGTCACCCAAAGCCGCGCCCAGCGCTGGGGCAATAGCGGTCTGGTAATTTTCGACCGGCGCGGCCGGCTGGTGCAGGCCAATGAAAGCGCGGGCTTGTTCCTGCACCATCTCGGGCTGGATATGGCGGTATGCAATGAATTGCGCCTGTCGTCCGTCACCGGAGGCGTCGATCCGACGCCTGGCCGCAGGCTGCCCGACTGGCTACGGCCCGACTGGATCGAACCGATCGTCGATGGCGGTGAAAGGCTAGGCACCATCCTGGCGTTGCCGTTGTCGCGCCATTGGACTACCGTCAACCCCTCACGACCGGCGCTGGGTCCCGATCGATCCGGTGAACCGTCGGCTTTTGGCCGTATCGTCGGATCGGGAGCGTCGATGAGCGAGGCCAAGGCGCGCGCCCGACAATTGGCCGCTCATCAGGTGCCGGTGCTGCTGTTGGGACCGACTGGCACCGGCAAGGAAGTGTTCGCTCGCGCCCTGCATGAATGCAGCCCCAACGCCGCTGGCCCGTTCGTGCCGTTGAATTGCGGCAGCATGACCCGTGATTTGCTGGCCAGCGAATTGTTTGGCTATGTCGAAGGCGCTTTTACCGGCGCGCTTCGAGGCGGCATGGTCGGCAAGTTCGAAGCCGCCGATGGCGGCTCCCTGTTTTTGGATGAAATCGGCGAAATGCCGCTGGATCTGCAAACCCATTTGCTGCGGGTGCTGGAAGAAGGCGAGGTCTGTCGCCTGGGCGAAAACAAGCCGCGCAAGGTGCGGGTGCGCGTTCTGGCTGCCACCAACCGCGATTTGCGCTCGGAAGTAAGCGCCGGCAACTTTCGCATGGATCTGTATTACCGGCTGGCTGTGACGATTCTGCGCCTGCCGGCCTTGGTCGACCGGCGCGAGGATATCCCCGGCCTGATTGAGCATTTCCTGAATCTGGCCTCGGCACGCCATGGCGTGCCAGCCAAATCCTTGGATGCCGACGCACTAGCCGCCTTGCAAGCCTATGACTGGCCTGGCAACGTGCGGGAACTGCGCAATGTCGTTGAAGGCATGTTGCTGCTGTCGCTAGGCTCAAGCCTGACCCTGGCGGACCTGCCGCCGGAGATCTTGCATCGTCGGAGGGCGGCGGCGCTGCCAACCTTGCCCGCTCCAGCTCTCGGTCGGTTAGCCGACAGCGAACGGGCAACCGTGCTCGCCGCCATTGTCGCTGAACAAGGCAATCTCACCCGGGCCGCCCTGCGCCTTGGCATCGCCAAAAGCACCTTGTACGAGAAAATGAAACGCTACGGCATCGGCCGGGAAACAATGACCGGCGCCACCCCCCTCGTTTGAGTTTTCAGCGTTCGGGCAAGCGCCAAGGCGGGCTACGATCTGCTTGTCGAAGGGGTCGCGGCTTCTGCTTCACGCCTTGGCTTTTTTGCGTTCCCTGGCTGAAAATCGACCGGCGCCGACCGGATTGCAGTCGCGAACCAGACTGTTTGCAGCTGCGTCTTGAATTAAAAAATAATGAAATCAATAAGTTAATTGAATGCGCCTCTTTGGCACGCCCTTTGCTGTTGCTGATTTGACTCAAGGAAGATTTTTCTTTGAAAGATAATATATGGAGGAAACCGTGGGGCGCCAAACCATCCCTATTCAAGTCATGGGCATCGATGCCGGCGGCACGATGACCGATACATTCTTTGTCCGTCAAGATGGCCGCTTTGTCGTTGGCAAGGCGCAAAGTAATCCAAGCGATGAATCCCTGGCGATCTATAATTCATCGATCGATGCTCTGGCGCATTGGCAACGCCAGGTGGATGAGGTCTTTCCCGAATTGGTGACGTGCGTTTATTCCGGTACGGCGATGCTTAACCGCGTGCTGATGCGCAAGGGGCTGGATGTCGGGCTGATTTGCAACCGCGGTTTCGAGCAGATCCATTCCATGGGCCGAGCGCTGCAAAGCTATTTGGGCTATGCGCTGGAAGATCGCATCCATCTGAACACTCACCGCTATGACGATCCGCTAGTGCCGGCGTCGCGCACCCGCGGGGTTACCGAACGAACCGACGTCCAGGGCAGCATCGTCATTCCCTTGCGAGAGGAGGAAGTCCGCCAGGCGACCCGCGAACTAGCGGCAGCCGACTCGCAGGCCATCGTCATCTGTTTATTGCAGTCGCACAAGAACGAAGTCAACGAACAGCGGGCTCGCGATATCGTCAAAGATGAGTTGAAGACGCTGGGGGCGAATATTCCGGTGTTTGCATCGGTCGATTATTACCCGTCGCGCAAGGAAAGCCACCGGATGAACACCACCATTCTGGAAGCTTATGGCGCCGAGCCGTCGCGCCAGACGCTGAAAAAGGTGAGCGACCGGTTAAAAAAGCATGGCGGTAAATTCGACCTGCGCGTCATGGCCACCCATGGCGGCACGATCAGCTGGAAGGCCAAGGAACTAGCGCGCACCATCGTGTCGGGTCCGATCGGCGGCGTGATCGGCTCGAAACTGCTCGGCGAGGCGTTGGGCTATGACAATATCGCCTGCTCCGATATTGGCGGCACCAGCTTTGACGTGGCCCTGATCACCAAGGGTAATTTCGCCATCAAATCCGACCCGGATATGGCGCGTCTGGTGCTGTCGCTACCGTTGGTGGCGATGGATTCGGTCGGGGCCGGGGCCGGTAGTTTTGTGCGGTTGGACCCGTACAGCAAATCGATCAAACTGGGACCGGACAGCGCTGGTTATCGCGTTGGCGCCTGTTGGCCGGAAAGCGGCCTGGACACGGTCTCGGTTTCGGATTGCCATGTGGTGCTGGGCTATCTCAATCCGAAAAATTTCCTGGGCGGCGCCATCAAGCTGGATGTGGAGCGCGCTCGCCGGCACATCCAGCAGCAGATTGCCGATCCGCTCGGATTATCGGTCGAGGATGCAGCGGCCGGCGTCATCGAATTGCTGGATCTGACCTTGTCGGAATATCTGCGGGCCAATATCAGCGCCAAGGGTTACAACCCGACCGATTTCACCTGCTTTTCCTATGGCGGCGCCGGGCCGGTCCATGCCTATGGCTATACCGAAGGGGTGGGGTTCAAGGATGTGGTCGTGCCGGCCTGGGCGGCCGGGTTCTCTGCTTTTGGCTGCGCCTGCGCCGATTTCGAATATCGCTACGACAAGTCGGTCGATCTGGGGTTGCCGCAGTTTTCCACCGCCGATCGGAAGATCGCAGCCTGCAAAACCTTGCAGGAAGCCTGGGACGAGCTGGCGGACAAGGTGATCGACGAATTCGTCATCAATGGGTTCAAGCCGAAGGACGTCCTGCTGATTCCTGGCTACAAGATGCAGTATATGGGCCAGCTCAACGATCTGGAAATCGTGTCGCCGATCGCAAGCGCCAGCACGGCGGACGATTGGGACAAGATCGTCGAGGCGTTTGAAACCACCTATGGCCGGGTCTATGCCAGTTCGGCCCGCTCGCCCGAATTGGGCTTTTCCATTACCGGCGCTATCCTGCGCGGCACCGTTGCAACGCAAAAGCCGGTGCTGTCGGAAGATCCCGATGCCGGTCCAACGCCGCCGCCTGAAGCCCGCCTGGGAACCCGCCCGTTCTATCGCCACAAGCGCTGGGTGGATGCCGCGATCTGGCGAATGGAATCCCTCAAGGCCGGCAATCGCATCGCCGGTCCGGCGATCGTCGAATCCGACGCCACAACCTTCGTGATTCCCGATGGTTTCGAAACCATCGTCGACAAGCATCGGTTGTTTCATCTGAAAGAAGTGAAGCAAGGAGGAGGAGAGCAGCCATGAATCGCATTCATCCGCAGGCCAGCCTGGGGCGCCAAACTTTTGCCGATCTGCTAAAGAATGGCCAAACCCTCAAGCAGTTCCGTGACGGCATCCTTCACCGCACCAAACAGACCGGTCATTACAATGGCTTGAAAAAGCTGGAATTGCGCGACAGCGACCCGATCGGCTACGAAAAGCTGTTTTCCAAGCTGCGCGGCGGCTTGGTTCATGCGCGTGAAACCGCCAAGAAAATCGCCGCCAGCCCCATCGTCGAACAAGAAGGTGAATTGTGCTTCACATTGTACAATGCCGCAGGCGATTGCGTTCTGACCTCGACCGGCATCATCATCCATGTCGGCACCATGGGAGCGGCGATCAAATACATGATCGAGAATGACTGGGAAACCAATCCCGGCATTCACCCTGGCGACATGTTCACCACTAACGATTGTGCCATCGGCAATGTCCATCCTTGCGACATCGCCACCATCGTGCCGATTTTTTGGGAAGACAGGCTGATCGGCTGGGTTGGCGGCGTCACCCATGTCATCGATACCGGCGCGGTTACGCCGGGCTCGATGTCGACCGGCCAGGTACAGCGTTTCGGCGATGGTTACATGATCACCTGCCGCAAGACCGGGGTCAACGACACGCCTTTGCGCGATTGGCTGCATGAAAGCCAACGTTCGGTGCGCACGCCGAAATATTGGATTCTGGACGAACGCACCCGTATCGCCGGTTGCCATATGATCCGCGATCTGGTGGAAGAGGTCATTCGGGCCGACGGTCTGGAGGCTTATGAAAAATTCGCCTTCGAAGTGATCGAGGAAGGCCGCCGGGGGCTGATGAGCCGCATCAAGGACATGACCCTGCCGGGCACGTACCGCAAGGTGGCGTTCGTCGACGTGCCTTATAAACACCCGGATGTGCAGGTTTCGTCGGCCTTTGCCAAGCTTGATTCGATCATGCATTCGCCGTGCGAAATGACCATCCGCGCCGATGGCAGCTGGAGGCTGGACTTTGAGGGCGCCAGCCGCTGGGGATGGCACACCTTCAACGCTCATCAGGTGGCCTTTACCTCGGGCATCTGGGTGATGATGTGTCAAACCGTGGTGCCGACCCAGCGCATCAACGATGGCGCCTATTTCGCCACCGACTTCCGCCTGCCCAAGGGCGCCTGGTGCAACCCCGACGACCGCCGCACCGGCCATGCCTATGCGTGGCATTTCCTGGTATCGGGCTGGGCGGCGCTGTGGCGCGGCCTGGGGCAGGGATATTTCAGTCGCGGTTATCTGGAAGAAGTCAATGCCGGCAACGCCAACACCTCGAACTGGCTGCAAGGCGGCGGCATCAATCAGGATGGCGAAATCCACGCGGTCAACAGTTTTGAAGCGTCATCTTGCGGCACCGGCGCTTGCGCCATCAAGGACGGGCTGAACCACGCCGCCGCCATCTGGAATCCGGAAGGCGATATGGGCGATATCGAAATCTGGGAAATGGCCGAGCCGCTGCTCTATCTGGGCCGGAACGTCAAAACCAATTCCGGAGGCTATGGCAAATATCGTGGCGGCTGCGGGTTCGAAACGCTTCGCATGGTGTGGAATGCCCAGGATTGGACCATGTTCTTCATGGGCAATGGCTTCATGAACAGCGACTGGGGCATGATGGGCGGCTACCCGTCGGCTACCGGCTATCGGTTCGAAGCCCACAAGACCGGGTTGAAGGAACGGATCGAGCGCGGCGATACCCTGCCGATGGGCGGCGATAGCGATCCAACCCGCCCGGATTACGAGCGGCATCTGGATGCCGCCGCCCTGGTCAAGCGCGACAAGCAATGCATTACCACGGAAGATTGCTACGACAATTACGATCTGTATCTGAACTATCTGCGTGGCGGCCCCGGTTTCGGCGACCCGCTGGATCGCGATCCCAAAGCGATCGAAGCCGATTTGAACCAAAAATTTCTGCTGCCGGAATATGCCGCCAAGGTTTACGGCGCAATTGTCGCCCAGGATGCCCGGGGCGTCTTCACCGTCGATGCCGCCAAGACCAAGCTTCGCCGCGCCGGCATACGCCAGGAACGTTTGGCCCGCGCCGCGCCCACCCGCGAATGGATGAAGGAAGAGCGCCAGCGAATCTTGAACAAGCACGCCTCGCTGCAAGTTCAGCACATGTTTGCAACCAGCTTCGGTTTATCCGAGAAATTCACCAGGGAATTCAAGGAATTCTGGAACTTGCCGGACGATTGGAACCTGCGGGAAGAAGATCTCGGCGTTCCAAGCTATGGCTCCAAACATCGTATGGATCTGTCGTTGCTGCCGGATGTCCGCACCGTCGTTCAGGTTGAGGAGTAACCGAAGGGCTGCAATTACCGCTCTCAGGCAAGGAGAAATTTCAATGAGCTATACGAATGAACAGATCTCCCATCTGATCGATGGCACGCTCGATTGGGAAACCACCTTCCGCATGCTATCGATGCCGAAGGATCGCAGCCGGTTCGAACAATATATCGCCGCGCTGCAAAGCAAGGTTGCTTTCAAGGATCGCATCGTTCTGCCGTTGGGGCCGCATCTGTATATCGTGCAGAAAGCCGATAGCAAAAAGTGGGTGATCCAATGCGATTGCGGTCATGTTTTCGGCGACTATCGCGAAAACTGGAAACTGAACGCCGTTGTCTTCGTTCGCGATACCGAAGAAGCCATGGTTGAGATCTATCCCCTGCTGATGGCGCCGGATACCCAATGGCAGGTCTATCGCGAATATTACTGCCCGACATGCGGCATCATGCACGATGTCGAGGCGCCGACTCCCTGGTATCCGGTAATCCATGATTTCGAGCCGGATATTGAAACCTTCTACCGCGATTGGGTCAACTTGCCCGTGCCGGAACGCGCCTGACTCTTGACGCCGAGGCGTTCGGCCGATCGGCGGTCGCGCTCAGGCTTTGGCGATGACGGGGCTGGAATCCCCGTCATCGCCACGGCTCCATCCCTGGCGCCGGCAAGCATGTCAGGGAAGAGAAAAGGAATTGCCGCACCCGCAGCTCGAGGCCGCATTGGGATTACGGATCAGGAAGGACGACCCGATCAGTTCCTCGACATAATCGATTTCAGCGCCATTGAGTAATTCCAGCGAGGTTTCGTCGATTACGATGGCCGCCTGCCCGGTGACGAAACGGCGATCTTCGCCATTCACGGCGCGATCGACGCTGAAGCCGTATTGGAAGCCGGAACAGCCGCCGCCCGATACCACGACGCGCAAATTTGCCCCCGGCATCGGCTCGGCGGTCAGCAATTCGGCGATCCGACGGGCAGCCGAAGCGGTCATGCGTAATGTCGGGGGGGCCAGGGTTTCGGCATCGTTCATGCCACTGTCTCCTGTCTTGAGCCGGTCATGTCAACAATATGGTTGTCATCGGCAAAAGGACAACCGACGCGTGGCAAAGGTTGCGTCGATTCCGCCAACTCTGTAGGGTGCCAGCGCAAGATGCCGGCCAAATCCGGCGACCGAAGGTTGAACAGGCAACGGTATGACCGATTCGCAAACAAGCAAGGCGCGCTTTGCTTGCCGCCCAGACCAAAGCCGGGGCCGCCTGACGCTCGAGGATGAACCGTCGGGACGTTCGATCTTTCAACGCGATCGCGACCGCATCCTTCATTCTACCGCCTTTCGTCGCCTGCAATATAAAACACAGGTGTTCGTCTATCATGAGGGCGATCACTATCGCACCCGCCTGACCCACAGCCTGGAAGTTGCTCAGATCGCCCGGTCGCTTGCCCGCGCCCTGGCACTCGACGAAGATCTCACCGAAGCCCTGGCCCTGGCCCACGATTTGGGCCATCCCCCGTTCGGCCACGCCGGCGAGGAGGCGTTGAACAAGGTTATGGCCGAAGATGGCGGTTTCGACCATAACGATCAGGCGATGCGGGTCTTGACCTTGCTGGAACGTCGTTATATCGCCTTCGACGGGCTGAATTTGACCTGGGAAACCCTGGAGGGGCTGGCCAAGCATAACGGCCCGCTGCTGGCGCCGCCGCCGACGATACGCGCGTATAACGCCGATTGCCGGGATCTGGGACTGGCCGATCACGCCTCGGCGGAGGCGCAGCTGGCTGCCTTGGCCGACGATATCGCCTATAACGCCCACGATATCGAGGATGGCCTGCATGCCGGTCTGTTCGAGCCGGAGCATACGATGGCTGTGCCGCTGGTCGGGCCGATCGTGGCGGCTCTTCTTGCCGGCAATGCCGGTTTGGAACCGTCGCGCCTGATCTACGAAACCGTACGCCGCCTGATCGACGCCATGGCCAACGATTTGTTGGCCGAGACGCGTTCCCGGATCGAAGCGCATCGACCCGAGCGAGCAGACGATGTCCGGGCGATGGAACAGCCGCTGGTCAGCTTTTCGCCGCCGATGCAAGAGGCGGACAAAGCCTTGAAAAATTTTCTATTTCATCGTATGTACCGCCATTATAAGGTTAACCGCGCCGCCGGCAAGGCGCGCCGGTGATAAGCGACCTGTTTCAGGTCTGCATCGCTGAGCCTCAGATTCTGCCGCCCGAATGGCAAGCAAGGATCGAACGAAGCGGCAAAGCCCACAGGGCGCGAGCGATCGCCGATTATATCGCCGGCATGACGGATCGTTATGCTTTTGACGAACACCGTCGTCTCTTGGATCCTTACAGTAAATAACCATGACCTCGACCGATATCTTCAAAACTGTTCATGCTGCAATCTGCGCCGCGCTGGCCCAATGCCAGGCCGACGGTCAACTGCCAGCCGGGCTCGATGTCAGCCGTTTCACGCTCGAACCGCCCCGCGATGCCAGCCATGGTCACCTGTCGACCAATCTTGCCATGATCTTGGCCAGGCCAGCGGCGATGGAACCACGCGATCTGGCGGCGCGGGTGATGGAGCGCCTGATCGCAAACGAGGCCTTGGGGATCGTCGGCCATTCCATCGATGGGCCGGGTTTCATCAATCTGCGGCTGGCAGACAGAATTTGGCACGAGGCGCTGGCCAGCGCCATCTTGTGCGGGCGCAGCTTTGGCGATTCCACCCAGGGGGCGGGGCGGACGGTCAATATCGAATATGTCTCCGCCAACCCCACCGGACCGATGCATATCGGCCATGCCCGCGGCGCGGTGTTCGGCGATGTCTTGGCCTCGTTGCTGACCAAGGCCGGTTATCGGGTGACGCGCGAATATTATATCAACGATGCCGGCGCACAGGTCGATGCTTTGGCGCGCTCGGTTCATTTGCGTTATTGTCAGGCTCTGGGGCGGGCGGTTGGCGATATTCCGCAAGGCCTTTATCCCGGCGACTATCTGGTGCCGGTTGGAGAAGCTTTGGCGCTCCAAGCCGGCGATCGGTGGCTGGATCAGCCAGAAGCAACCTGGCTGGCGCCGGTTCGCGCTTTTGCTGTCGATGCCATGATGACGTTGATTCGTGACGATCTCCTGGCGCTTGGCATCGAACATGATTTGTTCGCTTCTGAACGGGCGCTGTTAGCGGACGGTCGCGTCGAGCGCGTTCTAGCCGATCTGGAGCGGCGCGGACTGATCTATGTCGGCATATTGGAGGCGCCGAAGGGAAAATCATCCGACGATTGGGAGCCGCGTCCACAAATTTTGTTTCGTTCCAGCCGCTTCGGAGATGATAGCGACAGACCGCTCAAGAAATCGGATGGCTCCTGGACCTACTTCGCGACTGATATCGCTTATCATTGGGACAAGGCAACCCGCAGTTCACCCAATCTGATCGATGTTTGGGGGGCCGATCATGGCGGCTATGTCAAACGCATGCAGACGGCGCTCAAGGCATTGAGCGACGGCGTCTTGCCGGTGTCTCTCGAAGTCAAGCTCTGTCAACTGGTTAATTTGCTCGATAACGGTCAGCCGGTGAAAATGTCGAAGCGGGCAGGGATATTCGCCACCTTGCGTGAAGTGGTTGATGAAGTTGGGCGCGATGCCGTGCGGTTTATCATGCTCACTCGGAAAAATGACGCGCCCCTCGATTTCGATTTGAAAAAGATTACTGAACAGTCGAAGGATAATCCAGTATTTTACGTTCAGTATGCTCATGCGCGTGCGGCTTCAATTTTACGGGTTGCGGCGCGAGACTGTTCTTCGATCGGTCTGACTCCGTCAGAATTAGCTAAAAATGATTTAAGCCTCTTGACCGATCCCGATGAACTTGCTTTGATACGGCTGATTGCTGGTTGGCCCAGGCTGATCGAAGCGGCGGTGGAGGCGCGTGAACCGCACCGGGTGGCGTTTTATTTAGGCGATCTTGCCGGCGGTTTTCATGCCCTGTGGAACAAGGGGCGGGACAATGCCACGCTTCGGTTCATTCAAGCGGATGATCTCGCCGCTACGGCGGCGCGTCTTGCTCTGGTCCAGGGGGTCAAGGCTACGATTGCATCGGGGTTGGCGGTGCTAGGCGTTGAACCGGTCGAGGAGATGCGTTGAATGCATCAGGATTTTGACCCACGGGATCTGGAACCGGCCGCTGCTTCCTCTGAACCGGCCGGCATCAGGCGTTGGCTGCCTTTGGCGATTGCGTTGGCGGCTGTGAGCGGTTTTGGCGGCATCGTTTGGTATGCCTATGGTCGAAGCAGCCCGCAGGTAACCGATAATCCGGCTTTGGCGCCGTTGATCCAGGCCGATATCAGAGACTATAAGCATCGGCCTGACAATCCGGGCGGAGCCGTCGTGCCGAACCAGGATAAATTATTGCTCAATCAGGGGGTGGCGCCAACCGAGGGGCGGGTCGAACGGATTTTACCGCCCCCCGAAGCGCCTTTGCCCAAACCGGTGACGCCGCCGCCGCAAATGGCCGCCACTGCGCCGCCGCCCGCGCCAGCGCCGCGAGTGACGGTTCAAAGCCAAACAGTGCCGTCTGGAAACCAAACTGTTCCTGTGCGCCAACCCCAAACGGTCTCAGCGCCAATGCCGCTAGCGCCTGTCGCTTCGCCAACGCCAGGAGCGCTTGCCCAGCCGGGCGTTGGCGCACCGCCAAAAGCGCCGTCTTCCCCGGTCGATGCCCCGGCTTCGACCCAGGCTGCGGCGACCTCACGGCAAGTCGCTGCCGCTAGCGCGCCAAAAGCAGTTGCAAACGGAGCGTATCGCATTCAACTCGCCGCGGTGAAAACCGCCGAACAGGCGGAAAAAGAGTGGCAACGGATCAAGGGAAGCAACCCGGAGATGGCCAATTTGCACATGACATCGACCAGGGTGGATTTGGGCGAGAAGGGGGTGTTCTATCGCTTGCAAGCAGGGCCGGTCGCCGATGCGACCGCCGCTGACCGGTTGTGTGCGGGCTTGAAGAGCAAAGGGCAGGGCTGTATCGTCGTTCGGCCCTGAGGCGCTGGGCAGCGGGGCCTGTCGGGGGACGTATGGATATTGCCGGCTTGGTGATCGAAACGACGACTTGGGTTTTGCCGGCGTTATTGGCGATTACTTTTCATGAAGCAGCCCATGGCTATGTTGCCTGGATCTTGGGCGACGATACGGCAAAGCAGGCCGGTCGCGTTTCGTTCAATCCGCTGCGTCATGTCGATCCGATTGGCACGATCGTGATTCCAGGCATGCTGTTGCTGGTTCGCGCCCCTTTCCTGATCGGTTGGGCCAAGCCGGTGCCAATCTCCTTGGCCCGTTTGCGCAATCCGCGCCGCGACATGGTTTTGGTCGCCGCTGCCGGCCCGGGAATCAATATCCTGATCGCGATCGTCAGCGCTTTGGGATTTCATCTGCTCGATCGCCTTCCTTCCTTCCTTTATGAATGGCTGGCGCTGAATCTTGAAAATTCATTAAGAATTAATGTAATGCTGGCGGTTTTTAATTTGATTCCCTTGCCGCCGCTGGATGGCGGCCGCATTGCGGTTGGCGTACTGCCAGCGCCGCTGTCGCTCTGGCTCGCCCGGCTCGAGCCCTATGGCATGGCAATCCTGCTGGTGGCGGTGTTTGCGCTTCCCTTGATCGCCAGTCAGTTTGGCTATCGATTGTCGCTGCTCTCTTTGCTGCTCGCCGCACCAGTGCGCTGGATGATCGAGACCATCGTTTCTTTAACCGCAATCGCATGAGCGCCGCGGTCAAGGACGGTTTCGCCGAGGACCTGCCCGTCGATTTGATGGCGAGTATGCTCATTTGGTGCTCAATCTCGATGGCTACGAAGGGCCAATCGACGTTTTACTGACCTTGGCGCGCGACCAGAAGGTCGATCTGACCAAGATCAAGATCCTGGAATTGGCTGACCAGTATCTAGCTTTCATTGCACAAGCGCGCGCCTTGCGATTGGAGTTGGCCGCCGATTATCTGGTAATGGCGGCGTGGCTGGTTTATTTGAAATCGCGCTTGCTGCTGCCTGAACCGCAGCCGGAAAATGAGCCTTCGGCTGAAGAGCTGGTCGACCGTCTGGCTTTTCAATTGCAACGTTTGGAAGCTATGCAAGAAGCTGGTCGTCTGCTGATGGCGCGACCGCGGCTGGGTGTCGATTTTTTTGCCCGCGGCATGGCTGAGGAGATTTCGGATATCGTTTGCGTCCGCTGGGATGTTTCGCTCTATCATCTGTTGAGAGCCTATGGCGACCAGAAATGCCGGCAGGAAACGACCACATTGCGCATTGCGCCAACACAGCTTTACGCCGTCGAGGATCTGCTGGAAGAATTGCGGGCGCGCTTGGGACAAGGCGGAGATTGGGACATGCTGATGCGGTTTTTGCCCGATGGCTTGCACGATCCGATCGTCAGGCGTTCGGCGATTGCAGCAACTTTTGGCGCTTCGCTGGAATTGGCCAAAAACGGTCTGGCTGAGCTGATGCAGCCGGAAACTTACGGTCCGATCTATATCCGGTCGGTTGCGAAGTCAACGCAATCGAAGTGCGAGTAAAAGCGTCATGTTACAGGAGAAAGCCGATCATGCGACCCGTTTGGTCGAGGCAATTTTGTTTGCCGCGTCTCACCCGGTATCGGAGCAGGAATTGCGCGACCGGCTGCCGCCCGAAACGCCGCTGCGGGATATTTTGGCCGGCTTGACCCTGAATTATCGCGGACGGGGCGTTGAATTGCAGGAGGTTGCCGAAGGGTGGTGTTTTCGCACGGCAAGCGATCTTGCCCCCTTGCTGCGCCAGGGGCGGGAGGCTGTGCGCAAATTGTCGCGCGCTGCTGTCGAGGCTTTGTCGATCATCGCCTATCATCAACCGGTAACGCGCGGCGAAATCGAGGAAATCCGGGGCGTTGCTCTCAATAAAGGCACGCTCGATATTTTGCTGGAAACAGGCTGGATCAAGCCTAAAGGCCGGCGCATGACGCCCGGGCGTCCCGTGACCTGGGTAACGACGGTTGGTTTTTTAGAACATTTTACCCTGTCCAGCCTGGAAGATTTGCCAGGGGTAGAGGAATTACGCGCCGCCGGCCTGCTCGACCGCCGCCCCGGCATGACCATTGCCATGCGCGATGAAGAAGCCGGCTTGTTGGAAGAGGTCTACAACGCCGAACCGTCGGACGCGGCATCCTCCACCGACGATCCTTACCTTGCCATCGACGAACCGCCTGGCTCAGCCAACGAAAAGGCTGGACAATATTGAGAATTAATATCAAATAATTTTTTGATTGTCGATATCGAGGGAAATCAAACATTGGCCATACAGCTGGATTTCGCTGCTCTGTCATTGCATCGTTTTCGTCTTTTACGCCTGGATCGTTGGGCTATTTTCTCGTTACTGCTTGCTGCGTGGATCTCTCTGCCAGTTTTAGTTGTATTATTTAGTTTATTTATCCCGGCAACCGAGATATGGCGCCATCTGGCAGCCACTGTCCTGCCTGGCTACCTGATCAACACCGCGGCGCTGGCGGTTGGCGTCGGGATCGGCTGCTGCGCGATCGGGGTTGCTTGCGCCTGGCTGGTCACCATGTGCCGTTTTCCCGGCGCCGGTCAGTTCGAATGGGCGATCATGTTACCGATGGCGATTCCAGCTTATGTCATCGCCTATGCCTATACCGGGCTGCTGGATTATGGCGGGCCGATCCAAAGCCAGCTGCGGAGTATCGGCATCCTGGCGCCGGGCGCGCGCTTAGTGGAGCTGCGCTCTGTCGGCGGCGCCATCGCCATGTTGACCCTGGTTCTGTATCCTTACGTCTATCTGTTGGCGCGGGCGGCTTTTTTGGAACAATCGGTGTGCGTGCTGGAAGTCGGGCGCACTCTTGGCCGCAATCCTTGGCAGTGTTTTCGCACGATCGCCTTGCCCTTGGCCAGGCCCGGTATCGTTGCCGGGTTGGCCTTGGCCTTGATGGAGACCTTGAACGATTTCGGCACGGTGCAATATTTCGCCGTCGATAGCTTTACCACCGGCATTTACCGCACCTGGCTTGGGTTGGGCGAACCGCTGGCGGCGACTCAGCTGGCGGCGATGCTGCTGCTCTTCGTGATTTTGCTGATCTGGATGGAAAAACGCTCGCGTGGCCTGGCGCGTTTTCATCATACCACTGCCCGCTACCGGCCCTTGCCGCGGTATCGGTTGCAAGGATTATCGGCCTGCGCCGCCTTTTTGACCTGCGCTCTGCCGTTGCTTCTGGGGTTCGGTCTGCCGGTCGCCGCCCTTGCGGTCTGGACGGTGGAAAGCGCTGCCGCTGGCATCGATGCGCGTTTTATCGACTATGCGTGGAACAGCTTGATTCTGGCGATGAGCGCGGCTGTGCTGGCGGTGGCGTTGGCCGTGCTGATCGGCTATGCCAAGCGCTTTCACGCTCTGGGGCGGGGGGAGGTATTTGATCCAGGGGGCGACTTTGGGGTACGCCATTCCCGGCGCCGTCATCGCGGTTGGAACCTTGTTTCCGTTGACCTGGATCGATCGTCAGCTGGATGGCTGGAGTCGAGCGGTTTTCGGTTGGGAGTTGGGTTTGCTGTTGAGCGGCACGATCGTCGCGTTGATTTATGCTTATCTGGTCAGGTTTCTGGCGGTGGCAACGAACGCTGTCGAAGCCAGCCTGGCGAAAGTGACGCTGTCGATGGACCATGCCGCTCGCAGCCTGGGGCGGACGCCGTGGCAAACCTTGCGCGAGATTCATGTGCCGATCGTCCGTCCGAGCATGATCAGCGCCGGTTTGCTGGTGTTCGTCGAGGTCATGAAAGAATTGCCCGCCACCTTGATCTTGAGGCCGTTCAATATGAGCACCCTGGCGGTCGAGGTGCATCATCTGGCCTCGGACGAAAGGTTGATCGAAGCGGCGCCGGGCGCTTTGGTCATTGCGACGGTTGGAATTTTGCCGGTCATCATCATGAGCCGCCTGATCGCCCGGTCGCGGCCCGGCGCCAATCAGCAGGAGCGGGAATGAGTCCGATTTTGTCGGCGCAGGCCATCAGCCATCGATACGATGACATAATCGCGCTTCGAGACGTAACCGTGTCGGTTGCAGCCGGTGAAGTGGTGTCGCTGCTCGGCCCGTCCGGGTGCGGCAAAACCACCTTGCTGCGTCTGGTTGCCGGGTTGGAGCGGTTGCAAATCGGCATAATCGAGCTGGGTGGGGTAATGGTCGCCAGCGCCAAGGGCCTGGTGCCGCCAGAGCGACGGGCAACCGGCATGGTGTTTCAAGATTATGCGCTGTTTCCCCATCTGAACGTCGCTGACAATGTCGGTTTCGGTTTGCGCGGCCTTGGACAAGGCGAAAGCCGGCAGCGCGTGTCGGAGGCATTGGAGCGGGTCGATATGCTGGCCTATGCCGATAGCTTTCCCCATCGCTTGTCGGGCGGTCAACAGCAACGGGTGGCGCTGGCCAGGGCTTTGGCCCCGCAGCCGCGCTTGATGCTGATGGACGAACCCTTTTCCGGTTTGGATGCCCGTTGCGCGATGTCGTGCGCGAGCGGACCTTGCGCATTTTGCAGCAAGCGGGAACGGCCGTTCTGATGGTCACTCACGATCCCGAGGAAGCGATGTTCATGTCCGACCGTATCGCTTTGATGCGGGCCGGACAGATGATGCAGTTCGATGAGCCAAAAAAGTTGTATTTTCATCCAGTCGATGGTTTCGTCGCCCGGTTTTTTGGCGACACCAACCTGCTGCCGGTCGAAAGAGCCGGAGACGAGGCGATGAGCCCGTTTGGCGTCATGCCGATACCGCCGAACTTGGCCGGTATCGATCGATTGAACTTGATGATCCGGCCCGAAGGGTTCGATCTGCAACCCGCGCCCTTGGCGCAGGCTTGCGGGTTGGTTACCGGGGCGCGTTTTCTTGGTGCCTGCCATTTACTTCGCGTTCGTTTGGAACAAGCAGGGTGCGAGGTGTCGGTCCGGGTTGCGTCCCGTGCGGCGCCGCCGGCGGGTTCCAGGATCGGTCTGTCGCTCAGAGCCGACTATGTCGCCGTTTTGCTGGCTTGCGGGTGAAGGCAAACCTTGCGCGCTGTCAATTGCGAGAACGGAGCGCTTCTGCCATAGTTCCGATTCACGGTGCGGTTGGTGGAGGGGATGCTCATTGTCGCTCAGGTTTTGGGAATCCATCCCGCTCCCGGCAGTTGCCACGATCCGCCGGCCTCTTCGAAATCTTGAGTGTGGAGTCAACCGAGGATGTTCGATTTAGGCTGGTCCGAGATTGCCGTCATCGCGGTTGTGGCGCTGGTGGTCATCGGTCCCAAGGATCTGCCGATCGTCTTGCGCACGGTTGGCCAATATGTGCGCAAGGCTCGCGCCATGGCGGCGGAGTTTCAATCCAGCATCGAGCAAATGGCGCGCGATGCCGAGTTGGAACAGATGCGCAAGGAACTGGAGGCAGCGCAACAAAATGTGACGACCCAAACGACAGCCGCACAAGAGCGGATCGAACAGGCGCTCGATACCCTGGTTGCGACAACCGATCCGCCGGCAATCGAAGCGCCGCTTGCCGAAATCGCCGAAACCGCCGAGCCGGCAACCGGGACCTCAACGAATGCCCGTCCTTCCTGACAATCCTGACGATCACAAAATGCCGCTGCTCGACCATCTGATCGAACTGCGCAACCGTCTATTCTACGCCATAGGCGGTTTTATTCTTGCTTTCGGCCTGTGTTATTGGCAATCGACCCATATCTTCAATTTCCTGATGATGCCGCTTGCGGATATTCTGGGTGAAGAAAGCGGCCGGCGCATGATTTATACCGGTTTGACCGAAGCCTTCTTCACCTATCTGAAAGTATCCTTCTGGGCGGCGGCTTTGCTGTCTTTCCCGATTATCGCATCGCAGATTTACATGTTCGTCGCGCCAGGATTATACCGCAATGAACGCGGCGCTTTTCTGCCGTTTTTGATTGCGACGCCGGTTTTGTTCGCCGCTGGCGGCGCGTTGGTTTATTATTTCGTTTTTCCAATGGCCTGGAGATTTTTTCTCAGTTTTGAAACCCCTGGCGGCGAAGGCGTTCTGCCAATCCAGCTGGAAGCCAAGGTCAATGAATATCTGTCCTTGGTCATGACCTTGATTTTTGCCTTCGGCATCAGTTTTCAACTTCCGGTTCTGCTGACATTGCTCGCGCGCGTTGGGCTGACCACATCGGCGGCTCTTAAGAAGAAACGCCGCTATGCCATTGTCGGTATTTTCATTTTTGCCGCGATCGTTACTCCCCCGGATGTCATCAGCCAGGTTGGCTTAGCCATTCCGCTGATCCTTCTCTACGAACTGTCAATCTTCAGCTGCATGGTGGTCGAGCGCAAACGGGCGCGGGCCGAAGCGCAAGCGGATGCCGCGCTGCAAGAGTAGCCGAGCTTATGGACGGCAATCGACGAACATCTTATAAGCTAAGCCGCTGAAACCGGTCTGGTGCTGCTTTTTGCTGGGGTATCGTTATTTCATGCATGATCTTCATTTTCTTCGCGCCAACCCCGCGGTTTTCGATGCCGCTCTCGCCCGGCGCGGCCTGCCAGCGGTTAGCGCTTCCATCTTGTCGCTCGATAAGCAACGCCGGGCCTTGATCCAGGAAACCGAGCGGTTGCAACAGCGGCGCAATGAAATTTCCAAGCTGATCGGTCAAGCCAAGGCGCAAGGCGATGACGCTTGGCCAATGATCGAGGAAGTGGCGGCGATCAAAGCGCGCTTGCCGGAATTGGAACGCCAGGAACGGGTTTTGGATGAAGAAATCGCCGGTCATCTGGCCGCTTTGCCTAATTTACCCGCGGCGGAGGTGCCGGATGGAAGCTCTGAGCAAGACAATGTCGAAATCCGCCGTTGGTTGCATCCGCCGCATTTCGACTTTTCCCCAGCCGAACATGCGGCGTTGGGCGAAGGGTTGAAAGCCATGGATTTTGCCGCCGCGGTGAAATTATCGGGAGCGCGCTTCGTTGTGCTGCGGGGCTTGCTGGCCCGTATGGAACGAGCGCTGGGCAATTTCATGATGGATGTGCATATCCGCGAATTTGGCTACAGCGAACATTCGTTGCCGCTGCTCGTGCGCGACGACGCTTTGTTTGGCACCGGTCAATTGCCGAAATTCGCCGAGGATCTGTTTCAGACCACGAGCGGACATTGGCTGATTCCGACAGCGGAAGTTAGCTTGACCAATCTGGTGGCGGATACGATCCTGGAGGAAGCGGATTTGCCGCTGCGGCTAACCGCTTGGACGCCGTGTTTTCGTTCGGAAGCCGGATCGGCTGGACGCGATACCCACGGAATGATCCGCCAACACCAGTTTGCCAAGGTGGAATTGGTGTCGATTGCCCACCCCGACCGTTCGGCCGCCGAGCATGAGCGGATGACCGAGGCTGCCGAGACTGTTTTGCGCCGCTTACGGTTGCCATATCGCACCATGTTGCTGTGCACGGGCGATATGGGGTTTTCGGCGATGAAAACCTACGATCTGGAAGTTTGGCTGCCTGGCCAAAACACCTATCGGGAGATTTCCAGCTGCTCGAATTGCGGCGACTTTCAAGCTCGCCGCATGAAAGCGCGCTTTCGCTCATCGGGTGAAAAAGGCACGCGCTTCGTGCATACGCTGAACGGCTCGGCCCTGGCGGTGGGGCGAACGCTGATTGCCATTTTGGAAAATTATCAGCAGGCCGACGGTTCGGTGGCGGTGCCGGAAGTCTTGCGCTCTTATATGGGCGATGTTGAGGTGTTGACAGCATGATCGAACATCATCCTGGACTTTCCAGCGATTTGTCGAAAACCCGTATTTTGCTCTCTAACGACGATGGCGTGAATGCGCCGGGATTGAAAATCCTCAGCCGGATCGCTCGGGAATTGTCGAAAGATGTCTGGATCTCGGCTCCTGAGGCAGAACAAAGCGGCGCTGGGCATAGCTTGACCATGAGAAGGCCATTGCGGTTGCACAAAGCGGGCAGGCGCAAATATTATGTCGACGGTACGCCGACCGACTCGGTCCTGCTTGGATTGCGCAAGGTGCTGCGGGACAATCTGCCGCAATTGGTGCTGACCGGCGTCAATCGCGGAGCCAATCTCGGTGAGGATGTAACGTATTCCGGCACGATTGCAGCCGCCATGGAGGCAACGTTATTGGGCATTGCCTCGATTGCTATGTCCCAATGCTTCATATCGGGAAAGGCGGTGCCCTGGGAAACGGCGGCAACCCACGCGCCGGCGCTGATCCGACGGATCGTTGCGACTGGCTGGCCGCGTAATATCTTGATCAACATCAATTTTCCCCCCTGCGCTCCCGATCAGGTGACCGGTATTTCCGTGGTTCGACAAGGCCAGCGCAAACAAGGCGATCAGCTGAGCGAGCGGGTCGATATGCGCGGCGAACATTATTACTGGATCGGTCCGATGCGCGAAGCCGGTTCCGCCCCCCCGGGGACGGACTTGCACGCCATGACGCAAAACCGGATCGCGGTTACGCCGTTGAATCTCGATCTGACCCACGATCCGACCAGCACGGCTCTAGCCCACGCCCTCGGATAGAGGCGGCAGGATGACGGCCAAGGAAAGCCAGCATCGAATGATTGCGCAGCTTGCCGGCAGAAAACGGGCAGGAGCAACCGTCTTGGCGGCGATGGCGCGTATTCCGCGCGACTATTTCGTCCCGTTCCATTTTCATGCGCATGCGTTCGAGAATATGGCGCTGCCGATCGGGCAGGGGCAGACGATCAGCCAACCCGAAATTGTCGCGACGATGACGCAGGCGTTGGATCTGGCGCCGCATCACCGGGTGCTGGAGGTTGGCACCGGATCGGGCTACCAGACGGCTATTCTAGCCTTGCTGTGCGCTCGCTTATTCAGCATTGAACGGCATTGGTCGCTCTTGCAGGCGGCGCAGAGCCGCCTGGCTCAGCTGGGTTTCGACAATATCGCCTTTCATCACGGCGACGGTTCGTTCGGTTGGCCGGATGCCGCCCCTTTCGATCGGATATTGGTGGCCGCGGCCGCCGAGGACGAACCGCCACGCCTGCTGCTCGATCAGCTTGCTGTCGGCGGTATCATCATATTACCGATATCGCACAGCCCATTGGATCAGCAGCTGGTCAAAATATGCCGAACCGGTGAGGATGAGTTCGTGCCGGAAGCGATGGGAGCGGTCCGTTTCGTTCCGTTGGTGAGTGAACATCACCAACCCTCGAGCCCCTTGTCGGTTGCCAAAACCTTGGCCAGACTACGCCGGCAACGTTGAGCGGCCGGCCGGCCTACCCTAAACTGAGGCATCGTGAAACACGCTTCTGTCATATTCCATTGTCTTGGCGGCCTGGCTCTTATAACGATGCTAAGCGCTTGCGGCGCGCGCGAGGGCGGTTTAGCGCCCGTCGATATGAAAGGGGCTGCGGGCGCGTCGAGGGAAACAAGTCCGAAATCGGGGAGCGTACCGGATGGTTATCAGGTACAACGCGGCGATACGGTTTATGCTCTGGCACGCAAATTTGACGTTCCCGTCAAGGCGCTGATCGACGCCAATCAGATTCAGCCTCCCTATACTCTGGTCGCCGGTCAGAAAATTCAGGTGCCGCGGCAAAAAATACATACCGTTGAGGCAGGCGATACTTTGTACGGTGTGTCGCGACGCTACGGCGTCGATGTCAGCGCCTTGGTCCGGGCGAATAATCTGCAGGAACCCTACGCGATCCGGGTTGGACAGAAGTTAACCCTGCCAGCTCCGGTAATCGCCAGTGACGCTGCGGCGAGCGTGCCGACACCGGCTCCCGCAGCGTCATCGCCGCCGGTGAATCCAGCGCCGGTTGGCGAAGGAGCCTTGTCCAAGGAGAGCGGGGCGTCTTCGCGCGACTTGGTCCAAGCGGCCCCCGTTTCGCCCCTCGCGCCCCCTCTCACAGTTTCCCCTCTCACAGTTTCCCCTCTCACAGTTTCCCCGTCCACCGTTCCCCCTCCTGCCGTGCGTCCGGCGCCAACGCCGGCTCAAGCGCCAGCTCCGGCGGTTGCAGTTCCCCCGCCAGCAACACAAAAAACACCCGTTCCGCCTGCAGGGACGGTCGCTGAGCTTGACGATTCAAGCAAGCCGGATACTGAAAGCGCGCCGCCGCCGCAAACGCCGGTTAAACCGGTCGCTCAAGCGCCAGCCGCCTCCCTGGAACGCTCAGCGCGAAATGAAACGATCCGTCAGCCGCCACAGCCGCCGCCACGGGCTGGCAAAGCCTTTGCGTGGCCGGTGCGCGGGCGGGTGATCGCCACCTTCGGCTCGCAAGGGCGTGGGTTGCACAATGACGGCATCAATATCCAGGCGCCGAAAGGAACGCCGGTACGCGCCGCAGAGAACGGCGTCGTTGCCTATGCCGGGGGTGAGATCAAGGGGTTCGGCAGTCTACTGCTGATCCGCCATGCCGACGGTTACATGACCGCCTATGCTCATAATGAAGCCCTGCTGGTCAAACGCGGCGATGTGGTTCGGCGCGGACAGGTGATCTCGCGCGTCGGCGCAACGGGCAATGTCGACTCGCCTCAACTGCATTTTGAAGTTAGGAAAGGATCGCAAGCCATCGATCCAGAACAAATGCTTGGCAATCCCTCGGTCAGCTGATCCGAGAGCGCCTGAATGACCGTCGCTCGCATCGATGGCTTCCCCGATCGTAGCGACCCAGATTGCGCTGCTGGTCCCAATCCAATGCCGCTCTATAGTCATCCGTGAATAAGGCCAAGCGCGTCGGCATTCCTGGGTTTGCGAGCGGTTTGAATGTGGACACCTCCGGAAACCTGATTTTTAAGGATCTTTGGTTGAGGAAGGGCTATTTTTTGGCATAAGTCGGGTGAAGAGGACGATGTTCCGGGGTTTGCGAGGCGACTTTACCTCGTTTTCCTTGTTCCCCGGGGTCAGACGGGGTTCATTTTTCCAACCAGCGCCAGCGTTTCATGTTGTAAGCCATGTTGGCCAGAGTGATGGTCGCCTCTGCTCTTGCTTTTCCGATGGTTCGGATGAAGAGACTCATGCGATCTTTCTGTTCGGCGAAGACGCGCTCAACGCGGGCGCGGATTTTGGACTTCACCGCATTGGCCCTCGCTGTCGCCTTGCTCATCGGTCTGCCCTTTGGTTTCTTGCGATGGATGCGGCTGACCTTGCCATGATCAAGCAGAAATTCCTCGTTGCTCTTTGAGCGGTATGCCGTATCGGCCCATACATCCGAGGCTGTGTTCCGGGCAATCAACCCTCTCGCAGCCGCGCTCCATCCGCGGCGGCGGCATCCGTGACGAGGCAGCGGCGGATGATACCATGTCGGCGGTCAATGGAAATGTGGCTTTTGTAGCCAAAGACCGGGGTCGCGATATCGATCTGCGGCGTCCCATCCTCTTTGGGCCTGGCTTTGGAGAGTTTCATCGTCCAGCGAGCCTCTCGATCCTTCTGCCGTGATTTGGCCGGCCTGTCCTTCCATGCTTCCCTTCCATGCTTCGAGGATCCGACCGGCTTTGATCGCCTCTTTCCCGCTGTCTTTGTTGCGCTGGCGTGGGGCTGCCACCAGCGTCGCGTCAATGATCTGGCCGCCCATGGCAAGATAGCCTGCATCGGAAATCATCTGATCGAGGGTTTGAAACAGCCGGTCCAGCGCCCTGGCCGTGATCAGCGCCTCGCGAAAATCCCACAGCGTGTTGGCGTCGGGAACCGCTTCGCCGGGACGCAAACCGCAGAACCGAAGCCAGGTCAGGCGATCTTGCACCTGGCAGGCCGTCTGCTGGAGTGACAGGCCATAGAGCCCCTGCAAGACCAGCATCTTGAACTTCAGCGCCACATCGAACCCGGGGCGTCCCCCTTTCGAGGGGTCGGAACGTCGAACCGCCTTGCTCAGAGCCGGGCGAAACTGCTCGAAGCAGACCGTTCGCTCCAGTTTCTCCAGCGGATCACCTTCCGCCGACAGAGCTTCAAGGCTGTGTTCGAAATCCCAGAAACCAACCTGACCCTTCATCAGGGCATCCATCCATCTACCGATACAGACAATTGAATCATAAAATCGTCGCCAACGCCAGTTTCCGGAGGCGTCCAGATACTCATTCTGGCTGTCCGAACAAGTTGAAACGAATAACTTAAAATTCTTGACAAATTTCATTCACGGCTACATCGGTTAAATGATGATGCAGACGCATATTCTGTAATACAGAATTACAGGAGAGTAGGTATGGCCCCGGTTCGCAGTGCGGCCTCGAGCGGCGTCGTCTCCGCCGCCGTCTTCCATGAGGGCGGGTTTTCGACCGGCGACATCGGGCGAAGCCTATGTAAGGCTCGAAGCCGGGGCGGCCCGAAGGCGCGGATCGCCGAGCTTAACCATCTGGAGGACAAGGTTCAAAATCCTGCCGTCCCCGCAACTTGCTCAAAAACTCACAAGGATACGTCATGCCTGACGCCGTTATCGTCTCTACGGCACGTACGCCAATCGGCAAGGCGGAACGCGGCGCCCTTAACATCACCAAGGGAGCCGATATGGCCGCCCATGTCATTCGCCACGTTCTTTTACGCGCTAAGATAGCACCAGACGAGGTGGAAGACGTCGTTCTGGGCTGCGGTTATCCAGAAGGAACTACTGGTGGTAACGTCGCCCGCCATGCAGCGCTAATCGCTGGCATTCCGGTTCAAGCGACCGGGGTTACGATCAGCCGCTTTTGCGCCTCAGGATTGGAAGCCATCGCCTATGCCGCCCGGCGCATCCTGTTCGACGACGTGCCGGTGGCGGTCGCCGGCGGGGTTGAATCCATGTCGCTGGTGCAGCCTGTCAACCGTGAAGTGTGCTATAGTGACTGGCTGCTCGTCAACAAGCCCAACATCTACATGTCCATGATCGAAACCGGTGATACGGTGGCGCACCGTTATGGCATCTCTCGCGCGGCGCAAGATCTTTTCTCGCTCGCCAGCCAACAGCGCACCGCTCGGGCTCAGGCAAGCGGGCTGTTCGACGATGAGATCGTGCCGATCACGGTGCAACAACAGATCACCTGTAAGCACACCGGCGCCCTTGACCACATCATCGTTACCTTTGCCAAGGATGAGGGCAACCGCCCCGATACCACGCTGGAGAATCTGGCCAGGCTGAAGCCCATACGCGGAGAGGATGAATTTGTCACAGCTGGCAATGCCTGCCAGCTGTCTGACGGCGCGTCAGCCTGCTTGCTTATGTCATCGACAGAAGCCGCGCGGCGCGGGATTCAAGCGCTGGGTATCTTTCGCGGCTATGCCACCGCTGGCTGCGAGCCGGACGAGATGGGGATCGGGCCGGTCTTTGCCGTGCCGCGCCTGCTGGAACGCCAGGGGTTGGTATTGTCCGATATCGGCCTTTGGGAGTTGAATGAGGCCTTCGCCTCCCAGTCCATCTATTGCCGCGACCGGCTCGGGCTCGATCCTGAGATCGTCAATGTCAATGGCGGCGCCATCGCGATAGGCCATCCGTTCGGCATGAGCGGCGCACGCCTAGTTGGCCATGCGGCGCTGGAAGGGCGGCGGCGCGGCGTGCGCTATGCCGTCGTGACCATGTGCATTGCCGGCGGCATGGGGGCCGCAGGACTCATCGAGATCAATCCGGAAAGATGAATCATGGATCTGCGCTTCACGCCGCGGGAGTCTGGATTGGGTTGGAGCAGGTCTGTATCGTTACATGGTCCGCGCTGAAAAACTGGAAGATTTTTTGATTTCAGGGATTCCCAAGATGTCTGAAGTATTGGAAACTACAGGAATTTGCTTTCATGCCTCTGTTTTCTGGTGTTTTTTCAATGCAACCGATACCAACCTCTTCCGGCAAACATGATCTGTTTCGCAAAGGTCTGGACGTGACGATCCATCTGAATCATCCCCTGATCCGTGTATGGTCTCAGAATGAGATGGTTCGGGTCGATCTTGAAGATTGAAGGGTCTTTCGTCCGGGCATCGCAGATGACTTGGGAGGGATGGCGCCATCGCAAGGCCGTAAGGCGCTTGGCGAAGTTATAGGCGGTAACGAAGGCTAGGACATGGCCCTTGAGGCTTTGTGGAGCCTCAACAGGTTGTTCCGGTTCAGGTGGAGGCGACGGATGGATATTTTTGATTTTAAAGCGCTGTGCGGTCGATGCCAATTATACATATGCGTCCAATATGGCAGATGCTTTTTCCGGTGTTCAGAGGAGGGATAAGCACAGGCCCATTCCTTAAGCGCGGTTTGGATAAAGCGTTCAGCCTTGCCGTTGGTTTTTGGCGTATAGGGTTTGGCGCGGATGCGTTTGAGGCGGAGATCCCTGCACATCCTGGCGAAGTCCTTCGCTCTATAGCAGGCTCCCTTGTCGGTCATGACGCGAGTTACGGCGATGCCGAGGCTTTCGTAAAGCGCTAAGCAATGGCCGCCTTAAGGAAGGCTATTGCGCTCACGGCCTTTTCGTCCAGGAAAATGTCGGTAAAGGCGAGGCGGGGAGGCATCATCGACGCAGACGTGAACATATTCCCAGCCAACCGCGCGGGAATTGCTCTGGCCTGTCCGATCGCCGGCGATCCGGTGGCTGGCGCGATCGAAGCGGCCAAGGCGTTCGATATCGAGATGGATCATGCCTCCCGGCTCGGCGGGGCCGATGTCCTTCATCCGCGACAGCCCGGCGCGCTTGAGAACGCGACTGACCGTGGCAGGGGAGATACCTGTTTCCATAGCGATGTGTTTGCCCGTCCGACGTTGGCGGCGAAGCTCGACGATACGTTCCGCCAGAACTGCATTCGTTCGGCGTGGACTGGTTTTCGGCCGTGATGAGAGGTCTCTCATCGCATCGCGCACTCCAGTCTGCAAGCGGGCAACCCAGCGGGAAACGATCTTTCGGCAGACGCCATAAACGCGGGCGGCCTGACCTTGTGACATGCGCCCGTCGATAACCGCCAAAGCCATTTCCTCTCGATGCAGCGCGTCAGCCGGGCATTCGTGTGGATGTTCATTCGGAGCGATCCTGGAAAACTGAGGTGCGATAAATCCAGTCTCCCAAATCCACTCCGAATGGACAACCTCCTGAAAGCTCACAGCTAACGCTGGCTATCAAGGGCCTTCTGGAAAGCGTCGAGCACTTCACTGCCGGCCAAACGACGCTTGTCCAAACTGGCCGCCCATTCAGCGCTCACTTCTGCTACCATGGATTGCATTTTGACCTTTTCCTCAGGCGACAGGTTCACAAAGGTTACACCGGCCTTAGTCGAACGCTCGATATCGCGGGCATCTTCGGCGTCTGTCTTGACACAGGCCTCGGCGGCGATCTTTTCACTGGCCTGCTCCATGGCCGCCTTGACGTCGGCGGGAAGCTGATCCCATTTGCGCTTGCCGATCATATAGGTGACCACGAAGCTGCCTAGGTTTTCACCCAAGGTGGCTGACTTGACCGTGTGGGCCAGATCGTAAGAGGTCACACTGGAATGAGGAAACAACATGCCGTCCACGGTCCCGCGCGATAGGGCCTCCATCACGTCGGCCGTGGGGATTTGTACCGGTACGCCGCCCAATTTACGTACCACGACGTCTTTGGCTGCGCCGGTGGTCCTGATTTTCTTGGCCTGGGCCGCATCAGCGGAAGCGATGATTTCCTTGGCCATGTACAATTGGTACGGGGGCAGAACCAGGGCCCACAACACGCGCATCCCGGCGGGAGCGGTTTCACGTTGGTCCAGTATTCCGCCAGGCTTGGCGATCTTCCAATAGGCCGTGGTTCCCTTGCACGAGGATTCGAATGCCCCTGGCAGCTCGGCCACCGTGGCCAGCGGCAACTTGTCGGTGACGAAGGCCGGGGCCACATAAGCTATATCGGCCACGCCGCTCTGAGCCAGCGAGAACATGTCCTTGGCCTTGCCGAGCTGCTCTGCGGGGAAATAATCGAAGGACACCTTGCCGCCGGTCAGGCGTTTGACTTCCTCCATCCACGGCTTGGTCCCGTATGCCACCACGTAATGACCCGAGGGGAAGGAATCCGCAATGCGCAGACGCATTTCCTGTGCCGAGGCAGCGGGCTTCATCGCTCCGACCGCGCTTATGGCGGCCAGAACTGCGCCGGTCTTCACAAACCCAAACTTCATTTCGCACCTCCATTGTTCGTTTATCGTTAACGCATTTGCGACGGCAGCCAGGTAACCAAGGCGGGAAAAGCCACGATCGCCGCGATCAGCAGCAAGTGGGCAACCACATGCGGCATCACGCCCGAGAAAACCTCCTCGATCGGTCTTTTGGTGTAGCGGGCAACAACGAAGACGTTAAGCCCAAGCGGGGGCGTCACCATGCCCACCTCGGCGGTCAGCACCACCACCACGCCAAACCAAACCGGATCGAATCCCAGGGATCGCACCACCGGCAAGGCCACGGGAACCGTCAGAATCAGGATGGCTATTTGATCCATAAAACATCCCAGCACCACGTAGATCAGGACGATCATTGCCACGATCAACCACCGCGACACCGGCAACTCCGCGATCCAGCGAACCAAATCCTGGGCGATCTGGGTCAAGGTGAAGAAAGTCCCGAAAACATGAGCGCACATGATGATCATTACGATCATGACGGTGGAGTGAACGGCTCGAACCACCGAAGATTGCAGGGATTTCCAGGTCATCCTGCGCGATAGCAGCGCCAGGATGAAAGCCATGAAAGCACCCACGCCGGCTGCTTCGGTGGGGGTAGCGATGCCCATATAGATCGTGCCTGAAACCCCGGCAAACAGCAGAATCATCGGGCCGCAAACCTTGAGCGGCTCGATCTTTTCTCTCAGTGAACAGGCCTGACCAACCGGGGCGCTCGAAGGATCGCGCCAGACGAGCGCATAGACAGTGGCCATGATGGTCGCCGTGACCAGGATCCCCGGAAAGATACCGGCAATCAATAAGGCGCCGATGCTCACATTGGCGACGATCCCATAAAGTACCAGGGCGATGCTGGGAGGAATCATCATGGCCAGGGTTCCGGAAATGGCTACCACCCCGCCCGCCAGCTTGGGATCGTACCCTTGCCTCAGCATCGCAGGGATCGATGTGGACGACAAGGTTGCGGCGGCAGCCGTGCTGGAGCCGGAAATGGCGCCGAAGCCAGCCCCGGCAAGCGCCGTCGCCATACCCAGACCGCCTGGCACCCGCCCAACCCATTTGGCCGCCGCATCGAACAATTCATCGGCGATGCCACTGACGATGACGAACTCAGCCATCAGGATAAACATGGGAATGGTGATCAGCTCATATGAATTGGCTGTGGTGAAAGGAACCGTGGTCAGAATGCCCGACAACATGGGCACGCCGCCGACCGTCAGCAAACCGGTCGCCCCCGACACCAGCATGGAGAAAGCCACCGGCAGTCCGAAGGCCAGCATCAGGAACAGAACGGAGAGTCCAGTGAGGGCGACCATCAGATGGATTCCTCCATGTCAATGAGTTCGCTATCCACATGCCGCCCGCCGGGCAACAGAGTTCGGGCAAGGCGGAACGAAAGCAGGAAACAGCGCAGGGTCAGCATGCTCATACCCAATGCCACCGGCGCCACGGCCAACCACATGGGCCACAACAAGGCGCCGATCGTTGCCTCGTCGGCCAACCAGGCTTCCCGGACCCTGGAGAAGGCGAGGTAAGACGTGAATCCAGAAATGACCGCAGTCGCAAAATAGCCGATGGCCGCAACCCCATCGCGCACGCCTTCGGGCATCAAGCGATGCAAGACATCGATGCTGACATGTCCTCTTTCACGCAAGGTATCGGACAAACCAAAATAAAACATTCCACCCAGAAGATATAGCGAGATTATATCATACGTCCAATCAAGCGGATGATGCATAAAATAGCGCATGGAAACATCCGCAACAACAATAAACATTATCGAAATCATGAGAATCGCGGCTATTTTTGACAATGAAATATCAACAATGTCGAATAAAGCTGATATTTTATTGAGCATTTCCAATCCTCCAGATGTGTTTTTTATTAGCTTGCGGTCAGAATGGCCTTTCCTTCGAACCGTCGTTCCGAAAAAGCTCCCTGCCTGACCCGCCATGACGGCGCGCACGATCAGCGTCCGCTGAAAGCGGGCTGACGCCGCCCCAGCATGGCGGCCACCGCCTCCTTGTGATCGTTGGTGGCATGGGCCAGCGATTGCATGGCCGCGCACATTTCCAACAACGCTCCCAGATCCATCGCCTGCCCTTGACGCAGCAATCGGCGGGTCATACGGACCGCATGAATGGGATTGACGGCGATGCGCCTTGCCAAGGCGCGAGCGTGAGCCATCAATTCGGCATCGGGGACGACCTTGGACACCAATCCGCAGGCCAAGGCCTCGTCCGCATCGATCGCGTCGCCGGTTAAGGCCATCTCGCACGCCTTGGAAAAACCCACGATGCGGGGCAGAAACCAAGCGCCGCCATCCCCCGGCACGATGCCGATCTTGACGAAGCTTTCAGCAAAACGCGCGCTTTGCGAAGCGATGCGGATGTCGCACATGCAGGCCAGATCGCACCCGGCACCAATTGCCGGACCATTGATCGCGGCGATCAAGGGAACTTCCATGGCTTCAATCAGCATGGGAAGACGTTGAATGCCTCGGCGGTAATTCAAACGGGTCTGCGCAGGTAAGACGTCGTTGAGACCGCCCCCTTCGCCCATCCCGTTCAGATTTCCCCCAGAAGAGAACGCCGTACCCGCCCCGGTCAGGATAACCACCCTGGTGGCATTGTCGCGATCCAGACGCTGCAGCGTTTCCATGAACGGCTCAAGGATTTCCTCGTCCGAGATGGGATTGCGCAACCTTGGCATGTTGAGCGACAAGGTGACGATGCCGTCTTCCTTTTCCTCAATCAAAAACTCGCCCGCGGTTCCGGCCATGTCTTCCTCGCTTCAATTTGAGCGCGTTTGATCTGCTCAACGTAGTCCCAAGCCTCGGGCGATGATCCCGCGCAGGATTTCACGGGCGCCGCCGCGCAGGGAAAAGGACGGCGCATTCATGACGATATGCGCCAATACCTCGGGCAGTGCGGACGAGCCATGCAGGGTCGGTTCCACCGTCAGCACCGAACGCACGATTTCGGGTATTTCCTGTTCGACCAATGCCCCTTGATCCTTGACCAAAGCGGCATGAAGCGACGGGTTGTCGCCATTTTGCAGCATTCCCGCCACCGAACGCGACAATCGACGCAAGATCAGCAGATGGCCGACGATCCGTCCGATAGCCCCCTTGGCGGCGTCTGAGGGATCCTCGCCAAGCAGGCGGACGGCTTCCACCACCAAGGTAAACGACGACAAAAAGCGATCGGGACCGCTGCGTTCGAACGATAGTTCGCTCATGACCTGCTCCCAGCCGTCGCCTAGCCTGCCGATCGCCGCCGATGAAGGGATGAAAGCATCCTCAAACGTCACCTCATTGAAATGATGTTCGCCCGACATGTCGGCGATAGGCCTGACGCTGATCCCGGGCAGAGACAGATCGACCAGGAATTGCGACGCCCCGCCATGGCGGTCATCGCTAGCTGCTGTGCGACAGAACAAGATCATGTAGTGAGATTTATGGGCATAGGTGGTCCACAGTTTGGTGCCGTTGACCAAAAAACCACCATCAGTTTGTACCGCCCGGGTGCGCACCCCGGCCAAATCGGATCCGGAATCAGGCTCGCTCATTCCGATACAGAAAAAGCATTCGCCCGCGGCAATGCGCGGCAAGATGTCGCGGCGCTGCTGTTCGGTTCCGGCTTTCAGTAACAGCGGGCCGCTTTGCCTGTCGGCAATCCAGTGCGCGGCCACCGGGGCGCCGGCCGCCAGCATTTCCTCAAGGACTGCGTAACGCTCCAGTGCGCTGCGCTCATGCCCCCCATATTGCTTTGGCCAAGTCATGCCGATCCAGCCGCGCCGCCCCATCTTACGGCTGAAACCGGCGTCGAATCCCGACCACGAACGAGCCTTGTCGCGCGGCGAACGTCCGCGCAATTCGGTGGCCAGAAACTCACGGACTTCCTGACGCAAATCCTCGACATCGGCGCCTGGCGGCGGCGGAAAGAAAATCCCGTTCATCGGTCATCCCTTCCCTAAGCCGCGGTCATCAAGGGCCACAAGCCATCGGCGCCAGTCTTCAGCACCGTTTCGCCGACACAGCGGTTCCAATGGCCTTCGTTCCCAAATTCGTCACGCCACGACCACAGCCGCCGCGTAATACGATGAAGCGCATGTTCGTGGGTGAAGCCAATGGCCCCATGGACCTGATGGGCGATGGCCGCCGCCGCCCCTGCAGCTTCGCTGGTGCGCGCCTTGGCAACGGCGATCGTCAGGAAGTCGAAGCCGCGCGCCACCGCATCGATAGCCAGACAGGCGCTGCCGCTAGCCACAGCCGATTGTCCCGCCAACACCGCCAAACTCTGCTGAATGGCTTGGAACTTGGCGATGGGGCGGCCAAATTGAACGCGCTCGTTGGCGTATCGAATAGTCATATCCAGAACCCTGCCGATGGCGCCGGCCATCTGGATGGTCCGCAAGGCCGCACCGGCCAGCACGACCGTATCGAGGGCTAGATCGGGCGCCGCCGACACCATGTCGGACGACAGCGCGGTATCGAAAACAAGGTCGTCGCGCGGCTCGTTGGCCAGGTTGCGGCCGAATGTCACCGTGAACTGGCCAGCAGGCAGCAACGCCACATGGGGGTGGCCGCGTTCGTTTCCGGCCACCAAGGCTATACCGGCTGAGGATCCGCCCCAGGCGACGCGTTTCATGCTTCCGGCAAGGCGCCAGCCCTCCCCTTGACGCGCCAGACCCGCCGCCTCGGCGCACCGACCCAAGCTCAGCGCGCCACCGGGCAGCGGCAATTCGGCAAGGGCTAAAAGCCGGTTGGCCATCATGGTTTCCGCCAACGGCAGGGGCAGGGCGAACTGCCCGGCCAGACGGATAAGAGCCAGGGCGGCGCTCGGATCGACGCCAAATCCGCCCTTGTTCTCGGGGACCAGGACAAGCGGCAGTCCCATGGCCTCAACCTCTTGCCAGGAGCGTTCGAGCAAGCCGCACCCTTCAGCCCGCCCGATCGCCTGAGCGGTGGCAAGTTCGCCGAAAAGTCGTCCGGCAGTATCGACAAGAATCTCTTCGGCTTCGTTCACGTTACCTCCTGCCCGGCTCAAGTCATTTCATTGTGTGAAACGACTTTTCAAATTTATATGACAATACAGGCAAGCGGCAGATTGGCGCAACCAAATTCGCCGCGCCTTTTCCATGGAGGCAAAGGTGAGCCCGGAAAATCGGACAGGATGCCAAGCTGTTCCCAACCTGAGAAGGATTGGGGTCCGCTCGCCCCCTGGACAACCAAGGCGGACGGCAGCTTCACCTTGCCCGGATCAGGCCGAACGGGCGACTTCCTGTGACTTCGCAGCTTGAGATGGGACGGCTGACCAAGGTCAATCCTCGTCCGCACGCGGTTGCTGAGCAATTATCTCGGCCAGTCTTTGAGCGGCGGCCCGCAGGGGAGCCAAGAGACATTCAACGGCAGCATCGAATGTGACGGCGTTGCGCAGCAACATGACGTTCAGCGACGCGCAGGCGAAGTCGCCCCGCAGCACCGGCACCGCCATGGCCCAAGCCTGACCGTCGTATTCGCGCTTGCTGTAGGTGTCGTCCATGACCGCATAGCCCCGCTGGCGGACCTCGGCTAGAACGTCCTCGGCCTTGTCAAGATCGGCGCTTTCCAGACCGAAACGTTCACGCACATTGGCCAAGATGGTCCGACGTTCGTCCTCTCGACAGAACGCCACATAGGCCCGGCCTAGCGAAGTGGACAGGATCGGAGCCCGATAGCCCGGCTTTCTGTTGAAGGAAAGCGGTCCTTGCTCGCGGCTTGTCTGAATGACGATCATCGTTCCGCGATTGCACAAGGCCAGATCCGACGGCCACCCCACCTGCCGCCGCAAGTCGCTCAGGATGGGGAGCGCGGCATGGCCAATGCTGCGATGAAGATCAAATCCTCGGCTCAGTTCCAGAACCGCCCCGGCGGGCGCATAGGCCGCCCGACCAGGGACGCGGACCACATAGCCGCCATGAAGCAAAGTTTCCAGCATTCGTACGATGGTTGCCTTGTCCAACCCCGTGGCGGCATGAACTGTCCCCACCGTCGCCTCACCAGCCTCATTTACCGCACGCAGCACCTCAAGACCACGCAGAAACGCTGCAACAGGTTTGAAAGAGGCCATGCACGCACCCTATCGATCGAATCGGTCGCCCCACCTTGGCGCGATCCGTCCTTTTTCTAAATGCAGCCCGTCCACCTGACAATTGCCAATACCGGAAATAATTCGCTTGCACCGCTCGAGACAGTGACGCTAGGCTCATCCCCAAAATATGAAACGATATTTCATTTAATGAAACGAATGTCAGGCCATCAATGCGGACAAGCCTGACACCGTTCACAGGAATTCCAATGGCATGACTATGTCCAACAACAAGGCGATCGCGGCGGCAGGCGCCCTTTCAGGGTTGCGCGTGCTGGATCTGAGCAGAGTGCTGGCGGGACCCTGGGCATCGCAGATCCTGGGAGATCTTGGCGCGGAAATCATCAAGATCGAACGTCCAGGACACGGCGACGACACCCGCGCTTGGGGGCCGCCCTTCCTTTTCGAGCCGGGCTCGTCCGAAAAAGACAGGCTGAGCGCTTATTATTTGTGCTGCAACCGCAACAAACGTTCCGTGGCCATCGATATCGCCACTCAGGAAGGCGCGGATATCGTCAGGGATCTGGCGCGTAACAGCGATATCGTCATCGAAAATTTCAAACCGGGCAATCTTGCCCGCTATGGGTTGGATTACGACAGCTTGTCGGCCATCAACCCCCGCCTGATCTATTGTTCGATTACTGGGTTCGGGCAAACCGGTCCGCTGGCCGCCCGGCCCGGATACGACTTCCTGATCCAGGGCATGAGCGGGCTGATGAGCATCACCGGTCAACCCGACGGCGCTCAGGGAAGCGAGCCTATGAAGGTGGGCATGGCGGTATCGGACATCGTCACCGGACTTTATGCCACCATCGCGACCCTGGCTGCCGTGCGCTACCGTGAGCAAACCGGCAGGGGCCAATACCTGGATTGCGCATTGTTGGATTCGCAGATCGCCGTGCTGGCCAACCAGGCGTCGAACTGGCTTGTAGGAGGTATTGTTCCGGGCATGATGGGTAACCGCCATCCCAATGTGGTGCCCTATCGCACCTTCGCCACCGCCGACGGGCACATTATCGTCGCTGTCGGCAACGATCGTCAATTTCGAGCATTTTGTACCCTTCTGGGCCTTGGCGACGTGCCCGCCGACCGGCGCTTCGCCGGCAACGCCAACAGGCTGGCCAACCGGGAGGCGCTTGAAGCCATATTGGAACACGCCATCCGTGGCTGGTCCTCGAACGATATGATTGCTGCAATGGCCGAGGTCGGCGTTCCCGGCGGCCCGATCAACCGGGTCGACCAGGTTTTTCAGAGCCCCCAAGCGGTGGCGCGCGGCCTGGTTCAGGAAATGGCGATGGATAGCGGCGCCACCGTCCGCACCGTGGGTTTTCCGGTCAAGATGTCCGACACGCAGCCAACCTATCATACCCCTCCGCCCCGTCTGGGCCAGCACACCGACGTTGTGCTTTCCGAAATATTGGGGTTCGGCGCCGAACGCGTCGCGCGCCTGCGCGACTTGGGCGTCCTTGGCCGGAGCGATCAGCGCGCCACAAACCGGACAGGAGAAACACGAAACCGTCAACGGCGCCAGTTTTCGAAGGCGCCCAGGTTCGAGCGCCATTGACAGGAGTACGCCAATAGCTTCAACTAAATTCGCAGACATCCTATATAAAGAGCGGGATTCGATCAAAGTATTCTACAGGGAAGGGAGGAGCGGATGCAAAAACTCCTTGCCAGTTCGATCGCTGGAATCGCGGTTTTTGCCTTGGCAACGGCGGCGTATGCCGGCGCCACGCTCGACCGCGTCATGAAAAAGAAGGCCATGGTGGTCGCGACTAATAGCGGCTGGCCGCCGCAGAGCTATCTTGACGATCGAAACAAGCTGGTTGGGTTCGATATCGACGTTGCGAAAGAAATTGCCAGGCGTCTTGGCGTCGAGGTCAGCTTTGAGACGCCCGCTTGGGAGACATTGACCGGCGGTCGTTGGCAGGGGCGATACGATCTCGGCGTCGGTTCGGTCACGCCGACCAAGGCGCGCTCTCAGGTTATCGATTTCGTCGGAATCTATTATTACAGCCCCTATGTCTATGTTCTGCACAAGGACAGCAAGGCCAAATCGCTTGCCGATCTCAAGGGCAAGACCATCGGCGTTGAGACGGCGACGACCTCTGAGGATTTCGTCAATCGCCGACTGGAAATCGATGCTCCCGGCATGCCGCGGGTTGAGTATAAGTTGGAAGCGGGCAAAGTCCGTACCTTTGCCGATTCGATGCTGCCCTTCGACGATCTGCGCCTTGGCCCGGGCGTTCGCCTGGATGCGGTGCTCGCGCCCGAGCAGACGGCCCTCGGCGCCATTAAGAACGGCTATCCGCTGCGCATTCTCGAAGGCGAATATGCTTTTCGCGAACCGCTTGTCGTCATTGCCGAGAAGCTCGATCCTGAGTGGACGGCCAAAATCGGCAGCTTCATCCAGGAAATGAAAAAGGATGGCGCCCTGGGCGCGCTGACCGTGAAATGGTATGGCAAGGATTATAGCGTCGACTGATGCTTGCCGGCGTGTGGGTTTCGGCCGGCGCTGCCTAAGGAAGTGTGGCGTTTTATCGCGCGCACTGACCGAGGGCGGGATCTCATGATGTATCCTGATACTCATTATTCGCGAACCCTGGCCGAAAGCCGCCGGCGTCCGGTTCTTTCCACGGCGATGGTCTGCGATACGGCGATCGTTGGCGGCGGGCTGGCCGGCCTGATGACCGCCCTGCCGCTCGCGCGTGCGGGGCAAAGGGTGATCGTGCTTGAAGCCAAATCGGTTGGTTTTGGGGCATCGGGGCGCAATGGCGGTTTCGTCAGCCCGGGCTATTCGGCCGATGGCGAGGCGATCGCCCGCATGGCGGGGGTTGAGACCGCGCGCGCATTGCACCGAATGTCGATCGAAGGGGTCGATTGTCTCCGGGACACGGTCACCGCGCTCGATATTCCAGGAGTGCGTTTGACCGGCGGAATCACCAGCGTTTTGCGCTATGACGACGGCGCAAGCCTTGTCGCGCATGCTGCGGCGATGCGTCGCGAATTTGGCTATGAACTCGACTACCTTGATTCGGGCGCCATTCGAACGGCGCTGAAGACCCGGCGCTATTTTCATGCCCTGCGCGACCAGCGGGCTTTTCATCTTCATCCGCTGAACTATCTGCGAGGGGTTGCGCTCGAGATCGAGCGGCTTGGCGGGCGGATCTATGAAAATTCGCCGGCGCTGCAAACCGATGTTTACGGGCCAAAACAAAAGATCCTCACCGCCGGCGGGGAAGTTGTCGCCCAAAACCTGGTATTGGCAACGGGCGGTTATACCGGGAGTCTGAATGCATCGTTACAGCGTTCCTTCCTGCCGATCGCGACCTATGTCATGGTCAGCAAGGCGGCGCCGGAGCTTATCGCGTCCGCCATGACAACGACGGACGGAATTGCCGATAACCGCCGCGCCGGCGATTATTACCGTTCGATCGAGAATGGGCGCTGTTTGCTGTGGGGCGGAAGGATCGCCACGCGCACCGCCGATACGGCTGGGATCGTCAAGGCATTGCGGCGCGAGATGCAGGGTACCTATCCCCAGCTGCAGGCGTTGAAGACCGAACTTGCCTGGTCTGGGCTCATGTCCTATGCGCGGCACCGCATGCCTCAGATCGGTAAATTGCAACCGGGCGTTTGGTACTGTACCGCCTTTGGCGGTCATGGGCTCAATACGACAGCGATCGGCGGCAAGGTCATTGCCGAGGGGATTCTCGAACAGAGCGAGCGTTACCAAATTTTCCGGCCCTTTGGGCTTCTCTGGGCCGGCGGCAGGGCAGGGCTTGCCGTGGCGCAACTTGCCTATTGGAAACTTCAAGCTCGGGATTGGTGGCGCGAGCGCGCGGTCTGACGGCGGAAAGGTCAAAACGATGATTCGTCGATGGATACTCACCCATCCAAAGGCTTTCCGCCGCGTTGGCACGATATCGATCCTTGCGATTCTGGCCCTGGCGCTTTATGCCCTTGGCATCGGTTCAACCTGGCCTGGCGCGCTGGTTCCAGGGGCCGCGGACTGGCTCGAGGCCAATCCCTCGCTTGGGCAGATGCTCACAGCGGCGCTGATCTGCTTCCTGATCGCCCTCAACTGGCAGATTCTAAGGCGGCTGAACCGGACGATGCAGATCCTCGGCATCTGGCTTGAACTCTTTGCGCTGCTGATGCTGTTCTTCTATCCTTCAACCTATCCTTGCTTTTATCGTGAAGAAGATCGGTTTTCTGATTACTCAGGGCGTTACCACCACGCTTTACATCTCGGCGATCGCGATCGCGATCGCAACCGGAATTGCGTTGGCGGGGGCGATCGCCAAACTCTCGCACAACGGCGTCATCTACGGTCTTGCCACCTTTTACACCTCGCTGTTTCGCGGTCTGCCGTTGCTCATGCAGATCTATATCATCTATCTCGGCCTGCCGCAGGCGGGCTATGTGATCGGCGCCGTGCCCGCCGGCATCCTTGCTCTTTCGCTTTGCTACGGCGCCTATATGACCGAAATCTTTCGCGCCGGCATCCAGAGTATTTCGCGCGGGCAGAGCGAAGGGGCCGCCGCCCTCGGACTTAGCCCCAGCCAGACGATGGCGCTGGTCATTCTTCCCCAGGCGATGCGGGTTATCATTCCGCCGACCGGCAACCAGTTCATCGCCATGCTGAAGGATTCCTCGCTCGTCTCTGTGGTTGGCGTGTGGGAGCTTATGTATCTGGCCCGAACGCAGGGGCAGACCGAGTTCCGGCACATCGAAATGCTGATCACCGCCTCGCTGCTCTATTGGCTTTTGTCGATCGGCCTTGAATATCTACAGACGCGGATCGAGGACCGTTTCGGTCGCCATGACAGCCGCTGACGGTTCGATCGCTACGCGTCCGGCGCGCCAAGGGCCGTTGACCTGCAACATCGCCGGCCGGACCCGTAACCGCGTACCGTCGGGATAAGATCGGAAACGAGCGGCTTTCATAGACGAAGTTCGCTCTTTTCATGCCATCCTCATGGTTCCGTGCTGAAATTCTGAAGCGTCGAACAACGCATCCTCAAACCCGGAAAAGGGGAGACCGATTCCCGGTCTTTCCGTTCCTGGCCGGTCAACGGCTCAACAGCCAGCGGAAATAATCGATCGTTTTGGCCAAACCTTCGTCGAGATTCACCTTTGGCTCCCAACCCAGCAAGCTGCGCGCAAGGCTGATATCGGGGCAGCGGCGGGTGGGATCGTCCTGGGGCAAGGGCTTATAGATCACTTGCGCGCGCGACCCCGACAGGGCCAGGATGCGTTCGGCGAGCTGCTTGACGGTCATCTCCACCGGATTGCCCAGATTGACCGGCCCGGTGACGCTGTCATCGGTGGCCATCATGCGCAAAAAACCTTCGATCAGGTCGTCGCGATAACAAAAGGCGCGGGTCTGGCTGCCGTCGCCATAGAGGGTGATCGGCTCGCCACGCAGTGCCTGGATGATGAAATTCGACACCACCCGTCCATCGTTAGGGTGCATGCGCGGACCGTAGGTATTGAAGATCCGCACGACTTTGATGCGCAGTTTGTGCTGGCGGTGATAATCGAAGAACAAGGTTTCAGCGCAACGCTTGCCTTCATCGTAGCATGCGCGCGGACCGATGGGGTTGACGGAGCCGCGGTAATTTTCGCTCTGTGGATGTTCGGTTGGATCGCCATAAACTTCCGATGTCGATGCCTGCAGGATTTTGGCGCGAGTTCGCCGGGCCAGGCCCAAGACATTGATGGCGCCGTGGACCGAGGTTTTGGTCGTCTGCACCGGGTCGAACTGGTAATGAACCGGCGAAGCCGGGCAGGCGAGATTGTAGATCTCATCCACTTCCAGATACATCGGAAAAGTCACATCGTGCCGTAACGCCTCGAAATGCGGGTTGCTTAGCAGATGAGCGATATTATCCTTGGTGCCGGTGAAATAATTGTCGATGCAGAGCACATCGTGCCCTTGTTCCAGCAACCGTTCACACAAATGAGATCCAAGAAAACCAGCGCCGCCAGTGACAAGAATGCGTTTGCAAGACAACATAACCGCTCATTACCCCTTTGACCCGGACTCTTCTCGCGGGCGATCTTTCGGAACCTCGATAATAAATCCGATCGACCGCTTCGGGCAAGGGACGCGCGCTGCCGACCCGCGGCGTCGAAATCACCGGGCCCCAGCCAGGCGGGATAGCCAGGGTTAAGCGCGCGCCAGACGCTTCCGCCGCCATCTCCGTCAGCCGCCCGGCGGCAAGGCGGCTTGCGCGCAAGAGATTGACCGACAGGCCATAGGACGATTACGGTCTTGTTCATGACGATACCGTATCGCTTCTTATCGCCGCCATGACGGTCGGGTCACGCAACCTGATCACCGACGTACCGGGATTGCGCGTCGGCAATGCCGAGGATCGCGCGGTGTGGAGCGGGGTGAGCGTTGTCGTACCCGATGCGCCTTGCCCGGCCGCGGTTGATGTGCGCGGCGGCGGCCCCGGTACGCGGGAGACCGACTTGCTTGACCCGGCCGCCCGGGTTGACCGGGTGGATGCCATTGTCTTGAGCGGCGGATCGGCTTTTGGGTTGGATGCCGCCTCGGCGGTGACCGCCTGGCTTGCGCATCGCGGTTTCGGTCTGGCGATTGAGGGGGTGCGCGTGCCGATCGTGCCCGCGGCTATTTTGTTCGATCTGGTGAATGGCGGCGACAAAAGCTGGGGCGAAGAGCCACCTTACCGGCAGCTTGGGCGGATGGCCATCGAAGCGGCTTATGCCGGTGACGGTCGAAATTTTGCATTGGGCAATGCTGGCGCTGGCTATGGCGCCAAGGCCGGCCGGCTGAAAGGCGGGCTGGGCAGCGCATCCTGGGTGATCGAGCAAGGTGCTCTTGCCGGCGTCACGGTCGGTGCTTTGGTGGCGGCAAACCCGCTGGGAAGCGCGGTCATGCCGCATTCTTTGCATTTTTGGGCCTGGGCGCTTGAATGCAATGGCGAATTGGGCAACCGTCCGCCCCCGACCGCCGCGATTGCGGCGCTGGAAGCGAAAACCGAGTGGGCGCAACCGCTCATACGCGCCAACACCACCATCGGGATTGTTGCCACCGATGCCTGCTTGAGCAAACCCGACTGCCGGCGGCTGGCGATCATGGCGCAAGATGGCTATGCCCGCGCCATTCGTCCGGTGCATACGCCTTTTGACGGCGACAGCTTGTTCGCGCTCGCCACCGGCAGCCATTGCGCCGCCACAGCCGGGGATCTGGTTTTGCTGGGTCAGGTCGCCGCCGATTGCGTTGCGCGCGCTATCGCCCGCGGCGTCTATGAAGCTGAAAGTTTGGGACGCCATCCCTCTTATCGTTCACTCATTTAGCCATCTTTCGTCGAGGTGACCGTCGAATGAAAAACCATATCCCCCTGGTGTTTGCCCTCTTGGCGGCGGTCAGTCCCGCTCTTGCCCAAACGCCCAAGGACAGCGTCGTTGTCGGTATGCCGATCGAGCCGCCGAATCTCGATCCAACCTCGGCCGCGCCGGTGGCGATCCGGGAAATCACCTATGCCAATGTCTATGAGGGATTGGTGCGGATCGACAGCTTCGGCCGCCTGCAGCCCTGGCTGGCGGAGGACTGGACGGTATCGCAGGACGCGCTGACCTACACTTTCAAGCTCAAGGCCGGGGTGAAATTCCACGACGGCGCAAGCTTCGATTCATCCAACGTCAAATTCTCGTTCGAGCGCGCCAAGGCGCCGGATTCGACCAATGCTCAAAAGCAGATCTTCGCCCCGATCGCCAGCATTGACACCCCCGATCCGCTGACCGCGATCATCAAACTCAGCCAGCCCGCCGGTAATTTCCTGTATCATCTTGGCTGGGGCGATGCCGTCATGGTGGCGCCGCAAACCGCCGCCAATAATAAAACCGACCCGGTTGGCACCGGTCCGTTCAAATTCAGCCAGTGGGTGCGCGGCGACCGGGTGGAACTGGTCAAGAATCCCGATCATCGCAACGCCGCCAGAATCAAGCTCAACAAGGTGGCGTTCCGCTTCATTGCCGACCCGCAAGCGCAAGCTGCAGCCTTGAAAGCGGGCGATCTCGACGCTTTCCCGCTGTTTAGCGCGCCCGAACTGTTCCAGCAGTTCCGCCAGGATCCGAAATTCACCGCCATAGCCGGCAATACCGAGGGCGAAATCGTCGCCGGGCTGAACAATGCCCGCAAACCGCTGTCGGATGTGCGCGTACGCCAGGCCCTGATGCATGCCATCGATCGTGCAAGCCTGATCGCGGGGGCTTATTCCGGGTTCGGCACGCCGATTGGCAGCCATTTCTCACCCAATCACCCGGCTTATATCGATACCACCGGCACAATCCCTTACGATCCGGCCAAGGCCAAAGCGCTGCTGGCCGAAGCCGGTTATCCGAACGGATTGGAACTGACGATCAAAACGCCGCAAATGCCCTATGCCAGCCGCTCGGCTGAGGTATTGTCGGCAATGATGGCCGAGGTTGGGGTCAAGTTAAAAATTGAACCAACCGAGTTCCCCGCCAAATGGATTGAGCAGGTGTTCAAAAACACCGATTATGACGTTACCATCGTTGCTCATACCGAACCTCTGGATATTGGCATTTACGCACGCGAAAAATATTACTTCAACTACTCATCGGAGCGACTAAAATCTATTCTGGCTGAGGCAGAAAGAACCGTCGATGAAAATAAACGCTACGGTTTGTATGGCGAGGCGCAAAAATTGTTGGCGCAGGATGTGCCGGCGTTATTCCTGTTCCAACTGCCAAAGCTTGGCGTGTGGAACGCCAAGTTGCAAGGAATGTGGGAAAATGCGCCGATTCCCGCCAACGACATGACCGAGGTATCATGGAAAAACTGATGTAACGAGCGTCGGCGGCCTCTTACCGCAGCAGGCCGCCGGTTTTGACGGTATGGCAGGCTGCAAGCTGTTCCCTGCCATCCGCTTCCAGCTCCTCTCCTGGCTTGTCATGGACGCAGACAGGAACTTGCGGCGGATGCTGGCAGTAGCGATAGCGAAGATGGTTACGGCCAGACCGATGCGGGCAGTAACGGACGGTCCGAACTTGCGGGCGATCGGGGCGGCGGCATGCCGACGAGCCGCAAGGTCTGATGGTTGAGATCAAGCTCGCCGTTCAGCGCCTGCGCGCTGCCAGCAGAAGGCCGAAGCTTTGCACGGCGCCAACGAGAACGGTAACAAGGGCCGTTACCGCCAATCCGGTCAGAATGACGTGCGTCCAGGCGCAACGCTGACGCCCGCGCGTTCGGTCAGTTCCCCGATCTGCATTCTTGCCGCGCAACCATTCATCCTGCCAGATTCAATCTCTACCTGACGTTTGGTTATATGCAGACGCAATCGCGCGAAACGTCAATCTTGTCTGGTTGGGAGATTTCACTGGCACAGGAGGTGAGTTCAGCGACCTTTTCTTTTGCACGATGTCATTTTGTATCGGTGGCTCATAGTGCGGATTGGCCAACCGCGTCGAGGCGAGAATGTGCATTTCAACAACCTGACAGGGTGCGTTGCCGTTGAGCGCGCGCTGTCTTGGTCGATTGTAGGCATGATTGAAGCCGAACCGCCTTGCTCAGAGATGGACGAAACTGTTCGAAGCCAACCGTTCGCTCCAGTTTCTCCAGCGGATCGGGTTGCGCCGACAGAGATTCACGGCTGAAATCCCAGAAACTGGCTTGCCCCTTCACCAATGCCCCATCCAGCTACATGGGCAATGGAGCAAAATTTCCTGTATCGGAATATATCTCAAGGGCAAATGTCAAAAGCGTCAGCTGGCGTCTCAACATGCCGTACGCCTGGCCATTGCCCGGCCCGGTACAGATCCCACATGTAAAGCAAGCCGATATGGGCCAGCGCCTGGATCTGACCGCTGACGAAGCCGGCGTGAATATCCTCGCGCGTGACCAATGCCAGCTTCACGCCCTCTTCCGGCTGAAACGGCTCCGCCGGGATCTCGGTTTCGGCGGCAAAGGCAGTCACCCGCGCGGCCAGTCGCGCGGGTGCAGGCGCAAAGGCTCCAAAGCGGATCAGCCGTCGTACCGTCAAGCCCGTTTCCTCGCGGCACTCGCGGATCGCCGCTTGTTCAGGCGTCTCGCCGGCATCGACCATGCCAGCCGGAAATTCCCAGCTATACGCCCGCAACGCCGGACGAAACTGACCGATCATGGCAAACCGGCCGTCAGGCAAAACCGGCAAGGTCACCACCCCATCCGCTTCGGCCACAATATGCCACAGATCGCTGCGCTCGCGCCCGGGAAACAGCACATCCTGCTCAACCACCTGCACCCACGGGGAAATTCTCGTTTTCCGTTCAGCTAAAATCCGGGCGGTCGCACCTTCGATCGGTCCAGGCGGCGGCAAGGGCATGGCGCTATGCATCTTTCTTTGGCAACGCAACATGCCCTGTCATAGCACGGCGCGCCGGCAGCGTCGCGTCTTTCAGAGACTCTTTTCATCCGCTGATTCATGATATATATGTTATAGTATAACGTTTTTTGGACGATTGGTATGCTGATTGGCACGCTATCTTCTGGTCTCTTGTCGCGTCCGGCTCTTGCAAGGCTGCGGCAGCCAGCTCCGTTGCTCGCCTGGAGCGCTGCCACCCGCCTGCTGGCGGCGGCGGCGTGCTTGGCGCCATTGTGGCTAGCGGTCGCCTGGGGGCTGAGCGCGCCATGATTATCCGCCTGAGCAACCTTACGCTTGGTTACCGTCGGCGTCCGGCGGTTTGTCGTTTGAGCGGTCAGTTTGCCCCAGGATCGCTGACCGCGCTGGTCGGTCCCAACGGCGCGGGAAAATCGACCCTGCTTAAAGGCATCATGGGGTTGATCGAACCGTTGGATGGCAGGATCGAATTGGGCGATGCGACGCGCTCCAACCGGCAATTGACCCGGCGCATTGCCTATCTGCCGCAACAATCGGCCCTGGATGTCGATTTTCCCATCACGGTGCTGGATGCGGTCATGCTCGGTCTGTGGCTCCGGTTTGGCGCTTTCAAAGCCATCGGCGACACAGGCCAGGCCCAAGCGGAATCGGCGCTGGCGTCGGTTGGGCTTGCTGGCTTTGAAAAACGGCTTTTCAGCGATTTGTCGGTTGGACAACGCCAGCGGGTTTTGTTCGCCCGGGTATTGCTGGCCGATCATCCGGTTATTTTGCTGGATGAACCTTTTGCCGCCCTGGATGTCCGCACCGTCGCCGATTTGTTGAAAATCGTGCGGCAATGGCATAGCGAAGGGCGAACCGTTCTGGCCGCGCTGCACGATTTGGAGCAAGTGCGCGATCATTTTCCGCAAACGCTGCTCATCGCCCGCGATCCGATCGCCTGGGGGGCAACCGGCGAGACGCTGACCCGCGATAATCTGCGGCAGGCTCGCGCCATGGCGGAAGCCTGGGACGATCAGGCCGGTTTGTGCCGGCGGGAGCCGGCTCATGCATGAGTTGCTGATCGCGCCCTTCACCGATTTCGCTTTCATGCGCCGGGCGCTGGTCGGCTGTCTGGCCTTGGCCATCGGCTGCGGGCCGGTCGGGGTGTTCCTGGTTCTACGGCGCATGAGCCTGGTTGGCGATGCCATGAGCCATGCGGTGCTGCCAGGAGCGGCGGTTGGCTTTCTGGTCGGCGGGCTGTCGCTGCCGGCGATGGGTTTGGGCGGTTTCGCCGCCGGGTTGGCGGTGGCGCTCCTCTCCGGGTTGGTCGCTCGGCTGACGCCGCAAAAAGAAGATGCCAGCTTTGCCGCCTTTTATCTGATCTCGCTGGCGCTCGGCGTGCTGATCGTGTCGTTGCGCGGCAGCAATGTCGATTTGATGCATGTGCTGTTTGGCACCATCCTGGCCATCGACGATGCGGCGCTGCTGCTGCTGGCAGTCATCGCCAGCTTGACTCTGCTGTCATTTGCCGCGCTCTACCGGCCCTTGGTCGCGGAATGCTTCGACCCCGGTTCGCTGCGGGTACAAAGCGGCTGGGGCGGGCCGGTGCATCTGTCGTTCATCACCTTGGTGGTGATCAATCTGGTTGCCGGGTTCCAGGCCCTTGGCACTTTGATGGCCGTGGGGCTGATGATGCTGCCGGCAGCCTCGGCGCGCTTTTGGGCCGAATCGGTCCCGGGGCTGATCGCGGTTGCCATGGGGCTGGCCTTTGCCGCCGGCTATGGCGGCCTGGCGCTGTCTTTTCATGCCGATCTGCCGTCAGGCCCGTCGATCGTGTTGGTCGCCGGGTTGTTTTATCTGTTTTCCTTGTTTCTGGGAAGCAACCAGGGCGTTGTACGCCGCTGGTTGCGCCCGCGTCATCTGGAGGTTTGAGAGATGCGTCGTCGGTTTACTTTCGCCATTCCCCTGATCGCCCTGCTGGCCGGCTGGGCCCTGCCCTGCATGACAGCAACCGCGGCGCCGGTCAAAGTGGTTGCCAGTTTTTCCATCCTAGCCGATCTGATTGCCCAGATTGGCGGGAAAGAGGTCGCCATCACCACCCTGGTCGGGCCAGACGGCGATGCTCATGTCTATGAACCGAAGCCAATCGACGCCCGCGCGCTTGCCGATGCCGATCTGGTGATTTTCAACGGGTTGGGGTTCGAGCCTTGGGCGCGAAAACTGGTCAAGGCCAGTGGCCATAAAGAAAAAATCGTCGAGGCCAGCGCCGGCATCGCTCCGCGAGCGATGGAAGAGGAAGATCGCGATCATGGTCATAAGCATGGCAAGGTCAAGGATCCCCATGCCTGGCAATCTTTGGCCAACGGTCGGACCTATGTCGCCAATATCGCCGCCGCCCTGGCCAAGGCAGCGCCGGACCGCGCCGGGTATTTCAACGCCAACGCCGCAGCCTACGACCAGCGACTGGCCGAGTTGGACGATTGGGTGAAGGCCGAGCTGGCCAGGATACCGCGCTCAGAACGCAAGATCATCACCTCTCATGACGCTTTTGGCTATTTTGCCCGCGCCTATGGCGTCGACATGTTGGCGCCGGTTGGCATTAGCACCGAGGCCGAAGCAAGCCCGAAAGACATTGCCCGCTTGGTTCGCCAGATGAAAGCCCAGAATGTCCGAGCGGTATTCGTTGAAAATATGAGCGATCCGCGCATGGTAACGCAAATCGCCCGCGATGCCGACGGCGTTGTCGGCGGCACTTTGTATGCCGATGCCCTGTCAAGCGCCAATGGTCCGGCGCCCACCTACGAGGCGATGTTCCGCCACAATGTCGGCATGTTGCTGGCCGCCTGGAAACGACATTAAGGCGCGTTGCGCGACAGAGGATTCCTCCGATGTCGCGCAACTTGCCCTGGCTTAGCGGATCTCCGCTTGCCGCCGGGCTTCTCGTATCGCGGTTCGGTTATAAATAAAGCCATGGGCAGGATAAGGCGAGCCGAACTCTCCCTTGGTATTCCACAAGCGCACCATCGACCAGTCATTGTTCGCCGAGACATCCATGACCGGTTGGCGTTCATGAACGACGCCGCGGGTATCGCCGTCATGACCCCAATTAGCGTGAGTTACCAGAATGATACGCGGATTATCTTGAATCTGATGCACCACCGCTACATGGCCATAGCGTAACCTGGCCATCTTAGGCAACACCAACACCGCGCCAACCTCGGGCCGCGCGCCGCGATCGTAGCGACCAGCCGCTTGCGGCCACCAGCTCCAGGCATCGCCATATAATTCAATCCCCGATACCGTCCGGGCAAAAGGCGCGCATTGCTGGAATTTGTCGGTTTCAGGATAGGGGCGCAAAACCGCCGCCGACAGACTCTCCTTGGAATGCGGTTGCGGTTGTCTGGAGGATTGGGGCGCTGGCGGCGATGTCGTGCACGCCGCGAGAACGCACAGACCAGCGCTGACCGCCACCCGTCGCAACCGCTGCCTCATTCGCTTCCTTCCCCTGCGCAATACGTGAAGATTGTTCTATACTGCCATAAAATATCAAAGAAATTTCTGTTTTGTGCAATCTGGGCAAAAAAACTCTCCCGAGCAGTCTAATTCCGAGACGCGCCTTGCTCGGATACAGACATCGAGCAAATGTCGGAACCTGCAAGACCCCGAGCATATGCCAGACAAGCGGCGGCGTCCGGGATCTGGCCGGCGGCATCCCACCATTCCTGCAAACAGGCCAGCAGTCGACCGAGCGGCGGACCGGGCGCCACTCCCAAAGCGATCAAATCTCCCCCGCTCACCGGCAAAGCCAGCGGACGCCAGGCTTGGATGCCAGCAAGCAGCCCGGCGGCGCCGGCAAAGCCTTTCGCCCCGGCAAGCCGAACGCCATCGCTGACCGCAACCGCGCCATATCGCCGCAAGGCTGGCCAGGGTCTGACAGCGATGTCATCGATACGATCCGCTACCGTCAGCACGGACTGCAGGACAATCCGCTCGGCTTTTGACAATCGCAAGCGATCGGCGAGCCGCGTTGCCGCCGGGATATCGGGCAACAACCCTGCCAGGCGCAGCAATATCCCGGCTTCGGCGGGCAGCCGGGTCAGCGGACCAAGCCAATCGCTCCGGTCACCTGCAACCGGGCAGGCTTCGGGCAATAGACGGGACAGGATACCGGCATCGACCATCGCTCGCAGACTGACCAGCGGATCGGGCGCTGCCAGCAACCGGCGCAATTCCGCCCATACCCGCTCAGCCGAAAGCCTCGTCAAGTCAAAGGCAAGATCGGCGCAAGCCGCCAGCGCCTCGCCATCGACCGGCCCGCTGCCATACCAGGCATGAAAGCGGAAAAAGCGCAGCAGGCGCAGGCGATCCTCGCGGATGCGCTGTACGGCATCGCCGATGAAGCGAACATGACCGGCGCGTAAATCGGCCAACCCGCCGACCGGATCGAAGATCGCGCCATCGCCATCGGCATAAAGGGCGTTGATGGTCAGATCGCGCCGCAAGGCATCCTCGCGCCAGTCTTCGGTAAAGGCGACTGTGGCATGGCGACCGTTGGTTACGACATCGCGGCGCAAAGTGGTGATCTCGAAGCGACGGCGGTCGATGACCGCCGTTACCGTTCCGTGAGCCATGCCGGTTGGCGCAGTCGCGATCCCGGCGCGGGCAAGCAGCGTCATCGTCTGTTCCGGTCGCCAGGGGGTGGCCAGATCGATATCCTTGACCTGCCGGCCCAACAGCGTATCGCGAACCGCCCCGCCAACGAAACGCCCGCGCCCGCGCAAAGCGGCGATCAACCGGCGGCATGGCGGCCAGCCAATCCAACCGTCAGCCGGCACGCGGTCGAGAATCACGGTGTCAGAGGCGTTTTTGCCAATCTGGTCATTTTGCGGTCAGAACCTGCGCTAGATTAACCAGCATGGCGGCCGTCGCCCCCCAAATATAACGATCCGCGAAAGGCAAAGCATAATAAATACGCTTTTGTCCGCGCACCACCCGGCTATGCCGTTCATGATTGGCGCCATCCAGGATGAAACTCAAGGGAACCTCGAAAGCTTCGGCGACCTCGAAACGATCGAGCGCCAGGTCGAAGGGCGGGCGCACCAACCCGACCACGGGCGTCACCTCATAGCCGGTAACGGTACGATACAGATCCAGCCGTCCAACCAGCTCCACGCGATCGGCGCCCAAGCCGATTTCCTCCAGACTCTCGCGCAAGGCAGCGGCCTCGGGATGCAGATCCTCCGGTTCGATCCGACCGCCCGGAAATGAGATCTGACCGGCATGATCGTGCAAATGATCGGTGCGCCTGGTCAGCAATACGGTCAGCTCGTCCGGCCGTTCGACGATCGGGACGAGCACCGCCGCCGGCCGCGCGGGCGCTTGCTCCGGTTGAGCGCCGGGCAACAACTCATGATCGCCGCGCAAGCGACGTTGCGTTGGCGCGATACGCTGGATTTGCTGCCGCACTCTTTCGAGCGAAAGGTGATGTGGCCCCCGTCGGTTGCCGGCACTCATGCCAGCAAAAAGAATCTGCCCTTGCTCCATACTCCATACTCCGCCATCTCGTCTTCCATCGTTTCGCCGCTGGCATCGGGGCTGGCATCGGGGCTGGCATCGGGGCTGGCATCGGGGCTGGCATCGGGGCGTACTGGCCTGGGCTCGGCCAATTCGGCCAACTCATAGTAAACCGGCCGGGCGATGCGGGCGGCAAGGCCGGCTCTCACCTCGATATAGGGCCTAGGTTCCCCGGTTTCAGGAGCGATATCGACCCAAATCGGATGCTCTGGACCGGCCGTCACCCATTCATCCAGGTTGGTACGGAAGCTCAGAACCCGCTCGCGCCCCATTCCAGCGACCGTCACTGCCACCGCTACGAATGGAACATCCGCCACCACGATACGCCCCTGTTCGACGGGCGTCACCAACCAATATTCATCCCCGACCCGGCGCAGGATCGAGGCAAACAATTTGACCAGCGCCGGTCGCCCGATTGGCGAATTGCAATAATACCAGGTACCGTGGCGATCGATTTCGATCTCGAAATCGCCGCAAAGCGGCGCATGCTGAAAGACGCCGTCGGTCGTGACGATCGATGCTTGACCGTGGAGTCCGGATGAGGTTTGGCTCATGCTGTCGCCCTCGAATGGCTTCATTGCCGGAAAGAACAGGATATATCATGGATGAGGCCCAGATCGACAAACGCGCAGCCGCCCGGCTGATCGCGGAAATCGATGCCGTCGCCGCGACCCTGACCGCGGCGCACCGGGCGATCGGCGAGATCATTCTTGGCCAGGATAGCGTCATCGACCAAAGCCTCGCCACCATTTTAGCTGGCGGCCATGCGCTTCTGGTCGGTATGCCGGGGCTGGGGAAAACCCGGCTGGCGGAAACCTTGGGCACGGTGCTGGGGTTGGATAATCGCCGCATCCAGTTCACCCCCGACTTGATGCCCGCCGACATTCTAGGCTCAGAAGTTCTGGAAGAGAGCGAGAATGGCCGACGTTCCTTTCGTTTCCTGCCGGGCCCGGTCTTTTGCCAATTATTGATGGCCGATGAAATCAACCGCGCCAGTCCGCGCACCCAATCGGCCTTGCTGCAAGCGATGCAAGAGCGCAAAATCGCCATCGCCGGCCATAATCATGCCTTGCCGGCCCCCTTTCATGTACTGGCCACGCAAAATCCCATCGAACAAGAAGGCACCTATCCGCTTCCCGAAGCGCAGCTCGACCGTTTTTTGATGCACATCGACATCGATTACCCGGATCGCGATGCCGAGCGGCGCATGTTGCTGGCCACCACCGGCGCCGCCGATATCCAAGCTCAACCGGTCATGAATGCTGCTAGCCTGCAAACAGCGCAATCCTTGGTGCGACGCCTGCCGGTTGGCGAGCGGGTGGTGGAGGCGGTTTTGACCTTGGTGCGCTCCGGGCGCCCCGAAGATAGCCCGCTGGACGCGGTTCGCCGCCATATTGCCTGGGGACCTGGCCCGCGCGCCTCGCAGGCGCTGATGCTGGCTATCCGGGCCAAAGCGCTGCTCGACGGCCGTCTGGCGCCATCGCTCGACGATGTCGCCGCCCTAGCGGCGCCGATCCTGCGGCACCGGATGGCGCTCAATTTCGCCGCTCGCGCCGAGGGTATTGGCATGAGCGATATCGTCGATCGATTGATCGCCCGGATCGCCTGATGCCGCCCGCCTCTCCCACGCGCCGCGAGGCGGAAAACCAAGCCGCCGCCCTGCCGCCGCTGCTGCTTGCCGCTGAACGGATCGCGGCAAGCGTACAGCAAGGTTTTCATGACCTGCGCCAAACCGGCCCGGGCGAGAGATTCTGGCAATATCGCCTCTATCGCCCGGGCGATCCGCCCGGGCGGATCGACTGGCGGCAATCGGCGCGCGGCGACATCTGGCAGGTGCGTTTGCAGGAACGGCAGGCGGCGCAAAGCGTGTGGCTATGGCGCGACGCCTCATCCTCGATGCGCTTTAGCGGCCATGCCAACCGGCCCGACAAGCGCTATCGGGCGGAATTGCTGCTTTTGGCCATCGCCTGTTTGCTGCTACGCTCTGGCGAGCGGGTCGGATTGCTGGGCAGCCCCTGCCCGCCGGGCGGCGGGCAGGCGGTATTGGGTCGGCTGGCCGCCGCGCTGGCCAGCCAATCGGGTGACGCCGCGCTCGATACCGCGCCCTTGCCCCAGCCGCTTGCCCGCCACAGCCGAGCGCTGCTGTTCGGCGATTTTCTAGGCGATCCGGCGGCGATTGGAGCAAGCATGAAGGCTTATGCCGCTCAAGGGGTCAGGGGCGCGCTGGTGCAAATCCTTGATGTCGATGAAGTGACCTTGCCCTATCGCGGTCGGGTACGGTTTGTCGGGCTGGAAAATGAGGGCGCGCTGGTGGTTGCGCGCAGCGAAACTTTACGCAGCGCCTATCGTCAGCGTTTGAGCGCTCATCAGGCTGCTCTGGCCGATCTGAGCCGGGCGGTTGGCTGGCGGATGCTGATCCATAGCAGCGATCAGCCGCCCCTGCTGGCATTGGCGGCGCTTTATCGGATCCTGGCGGTTCAAGGGGATGAAAGATCGCGGCGATGGTAGGTTTGGGTCTGCTGGGCTTTGCCGAACCCTGGCTGCTGCTGGCATTGGCGGCGCTGGCGCCGATCTGGTTGCTGGCGCGCTTGACCCCGCCGGCTCCGCGCCGGCAGATTTTTCCCGCCATCCGGTTCCTGTTCGGTTTACACGCCAGCGAGCGGACCCCGGCGCGCAGCCCCTGGTGGCTGCTGCTGTTGCGCTTGACCATGGCGGCGACGATCGTTCTGGCTCTTGCTCGACCGCTCCTCAATCCTCAAACGGCGCTCCCGGGCAGCGGACCGGTGATCCTGGTGCTGGATGACGGCTGGGCGGCGGCGGCGCGCTGGGACGAACGGCAACGGCAAGCGCTAGCGCTTCTCGATCGCGCCGAGCATCAAGGCCGCACCGCAGCGCTGCTGCCGACAGCGCCGGGTGAAAACGGCGAAGCGCCGCAAATGCTCGGGCCGCGCCGCGCCGCCGATCTGCGCGCTTTCGTTCAGGCGCTAACCCCGAAACCCTGGCCAGGCGATCGGGCAGCGGCCCTTGCCGCCCTTCAATCCTTGACGCCAGACGCAAGCGCGCCGGCTTTCTGGATCGCCGACGGGCTGGAGGATCAGGCTTTCCTGCCTTTAGCCGAGAAACTGCAACGCGGCGGCGGCCTTACCCTGATCGCCCCGACGGCTCATGAGTTACCGTTGCTGCTTTTGCCGCCGAATCCCGCATCCGATGCCGTCCATGTGCCGGCGCAACGGCTGACCGCCGGCCCGGAACAGGCGGTGTTCTTGCGCGCCGAAGCCGCCGATGGCCGGCTTCTGGCTCAAAGCAAGGCAACCTTCGCTCCGGGCGATGTTAACGCCATCGCCCGCTTCGCCCTGCCGATCGAGCTGCGTAACGCCATCGCCCGGTTTCGCATCGAAGGGCAGGAGCATGCCGGCGCCGTCATACTCCTGGATAGCGGCTTTCAGCGGAAAACGATTGGCATCGTTGCTCAGGATCGACTCGATAGCAGCCATTCGCTGCTGCAAGACGATTATTATCTCGACCGCGCCCTGCGCCCTTTCGCGCAGCTGCGCCGGGGCAGCGTCAGCGAACTGTCGATCGCTCCGCCCTCGATCCTGCTGCTTACCGACGATCAAACCCTGACCGATGCCGACCGGGCAGCGCTGCTTGCCTTTATCGAAAAAGGCGGCGCTCTGATCCGTTTCGCCGGTTCGGCGCTGGCGGAGCGAGAGACCTCGTCAGCGCTTTTACCGGTGAAACTGCGTCAGGGCGGACGCCAGTTGGGCACGGCCTTGCAATGGAGCGAAGCGCAAAAATTAGCGGAATTCGCCGCCGGGTCGCCCCTGGCCGGGCTACCGGTCCCCCAGGATGTCGTGGTGCGCCGCCAGGTATTGGCCGAACCCGATCCCGCCCTTGCCGCCCGCAGCTGGGCCAGGCTGACTGACGGCACCCCGCTGGTCACAGCCGACCGGCGCGGCCGCGGTTGGCTGGTCCTGGTGCATGTGCCGGCAAGCGCTGAATGGTCGACGTTGCCGCTATCGGGGCGTTTCGTCGAAATGCTCCGGCGCTTTGCCGATTTGGGCCAAGACCAGAACGCCGGCCCGCCGCCATCGCGCCTGCCGCCGGAGCGGGTGCTGGACGGGTTTGGCCGCTTGAGCGCGCCGGCTGCGAGCGCGCGCCCGCTGCCAGACGCGCTCCCCCCCGCGAGCCCGCAACACCCGCCCGGCTATTACGGCGACGATCGCCAACGCCGGGCCTTGAACCTGACCGCCAGCCTGACCGGCGTTACCGCCCTGACCCGTATGCCGGCTGGCATCGTCAGCCACTCCTTCGCGCTGGAGCGCGAAATCGATCTCATGCCCTGGCTGTGGCTGGCGGCGCTTGGCTTGTTTCTGATCGATTTCGCTTTATCGATCGGCATGCGCCATGACGGATATCGCAGGATACGTCTCCTTCTGCTGCTGGCGCTGTTTGTCGGTCAAACCGGCCAGGCTGACGCCGCCGACGAACAGGCTTTCGCGCTGAAAGCCAGCCGCGACACCCGGCTAGCCGCCATTTTGACCGGCGATGCCGGGTTGGACCGGATCAGCCTGGCGGGTTTGCAGGAGTTGAGTCGCGTTTTATCTCAGCGCACCGCCGTTGAACCGCTCGAACCGATGGTTGTCGATATCGAGCGGGACGAGCTGGCCTTTTTCCCTTTGCTCTATTGGCCGATTGGCGATCGGCAAGCCCCTCTCAGCCGTCAGGCGGCGGAAAAACTGAACCGCTATCTACATCAAGGCGGCGCCGTCTTGTTCGATACCCGCGACGGCGACAGCCGTGCCTTTTCGTTGTCTGGCCTTGGCGGCAATGCCGGCGCTCTGCGCCGCTTGCTCCAGGGGGTGGACATCCCGCCGCTGATGCCGCTTGCGCGCGACCATGTGCTAAGTCGCAGCTTCTATCTGCTCGCCGATTTTCCAGGCCGCTTTGTCGAGGGGGAACTGTGGCTTCAAGCCGCCGATAACGGCGGCGATGACGTGGCATCGGTCATCGTTGGCGCCAACGATTATGCCGCCGCCTGGGCCGGCGACCGGTTGAGCGGCATAACGCCTCAACAGCGCGAACAAGCGCTACGCTTTGGCGTCAATCTGACCATGTATGTCCTGACCGGCAATTACAAAGCCGATCAGATCCATGTGCCAGCCATCCTGGAGCGTCTTGGCCAATGAGCGGTTATGAGATCGGCTTTGCCCCGCTGATCCCCTGGCCTTCGGTTCCGGGCGCTTTGGCGGTTGTCCTGATCCTGCTGACCGTCGCCGCCCGCGCCCGATTGAGCGGCGCGGGCTTGCGGGCTTGCGCAGCGGCGATATTGCTGCTTGCTCTGGCCAACCCGTCGCTGATCGAGGAACAACGCCATTCCCGCCCCGATATCGCCCTGGTCGTGGTCGATGAGAGCCCGAGCCAGGATGTGGGCAGCCGCCAAAAGCGCACGCAAACCGCCTTGACCGCCTTGCATAATCAGGCGAGCCAGATTCCCGATCTGGAATTGCGCGTCGTGCGCGCCGGCCGGGAAGCGGACGATTTGACCGGCAACGCGCAAACCCGATTGTTCACCGCCCTGGAGCGCGCGCGTACCGACATTCCCAGCCGCCGTTATGCCGGCGCGGTTCTGATCACCGATGGCCAGATTCACGATCTGCCCGCTCATCTGCGCGATGGCCCGGTTCATGCGCTGTTGACCGGACAGCGCGGCGAAAGCGACCGCCGGCTCACCGTGGTCCAGGCGCCGGCCTATGGGCTGGTCGACCGGCCGGCGACCCTCACCTTGCGCATCGACGATGAGGGGGAGCAACCGCACCCGATCCCGGTGACCTTGCGAATGGATGGAGAGGCGGCGGAACAGGTGGCCATCCTGCCCAATCAAGACAGCGATATTGCCATCCCGCTTCGTCATGGCGGCCAAAACGTGCTGGAAATATCGGCGCCGGTGCGAAACGGCGAACTGACCGGCATCAATAACCGCACGGCGGTTGTCATCAATGGCATTCGCGACCGGCTGCGGGTACTGCTGATTTCCGGCGAACCGTATCCGGGCGAACGCACCTGGCGCAGTTTGCTGAAAGCCGATCCGTCGGTGGATCTGGTTCATTTCACCATTCTGCGTCCCCCGGGAAAGCAGGATGGAACGTCGATTGAGGAATTATCGCTGATCGCCTTTCCGACGCGCGAATTATTCGAGGTTAAACTCAAGGAATTCGATTTGATCGTTTTCGATCGTTATCGACAGCAAAATATCATTTCACAATCTTACTTGCAGGCAATCGCCGATTATGTCGAGGCGGGCGGCGCGGTTTTGGAAGCTTCCGGCGCTTCTTATGCCAGTTCTCTCAGCCTTTACCGCTCGCCTTTGGGCGCGGTGTTGCCCGGGGCGCCAAGCGGCCGGGTGCTCGAGCAGCCGTTTCGTCCCGTCGTTTCGCCGCTTGGTCAACGTCACCCGGTCACAGCCGGCCTGCCCGGCGCCAATCCGGCCGATGCGGCGCGCCCGCCCAGCTGGGGCGAATGGCTGCGTCAAATCGATATCGCCCCAACCGGCGGTCAGACGATCATGACCGGCATTGACGGCAAACCCTTGCTGGTGCTCGACCGGGTCGGGCGCGGACGCATTGCCCAGCTTGCTTCCGATCACGTCTGGCTGTGGGCGCGCGGCTACCAAGGAGGCGGACCGCAAGGCGAGTTGCTGCGTCGCATCGCCCATTGGCTGATGAAAGAACCGGCCTTGGAGGAAGAGGATCTGGTCGTCCTGGCGCAGGAGGGGAAGTTGTCGATCGAGCGCCGCAGCCTGTCGCCGGTCGAAGGTACTGTGAGCGTGACCGATCCGCACGGCAAGCGCGCGCGCCTGCCCCTGATCGAAGGCAAGGCCAGCATTGCCGCGACCGCCCCCGGCTTGTACCGGATACAGGATGACAGCCGATCTCGCGCCATCGCGGTCGGCGCCATCAACCCCAAGGAATATAGCGACCTGCGCAGTCGTGACGACCAGCTAAAACCGCTTCTTGCCGAAAGCGGCGGCGGGGTGGTGTGGTTGGCCGATCTGCCCGGCCCGGCGCCGGATATACGTCGCACGGCCAAGGGACGCAGCCACTATGGCCGCGATTGGATCGGACTGGCGCGTAACCGCGATTACGATGTCACCGGCTATCGGCGAACGCCGCTTTTGCCAGGGTGGGCGCTGTTGTGCCTGACGCTTGGGCTGATAGGCTTGAGCTGGCAACGGGAGGGACGCTGATGCCATCCGCCGCCTGCTTATCGTCAATATTCATCGTCCTCGATATAACCGCCGCTGGATCGCGCAATCAGCACCTCGCGCTTGCCGACATGGTTGGCGGCGCCAACCACCCCATCGGCTTCCATCCGCTCAACCAGCCGGGCGGCGCGGTTATAGCCGATTTGCAGATGACGCTGGATGAAGCTGGTTGAGGCCTTGCGCTCGCGCGCGACCAGCGCCACCGCCTGATCGTACAGCTCGTCGCCACTGCCGCCATCGCTCTCGCCATCCTCATTGGCCGGGGCTTCCTCATCCTCGGTCACGGCTTCGACATAGGAGGGAACGCCTTGCTGTTTCAGACACGAGACGACCGCCTCAACTTCCCCATCGGAGACAAAGGGCCCGTGCACGCGGGTAATGCGTCCGCCGCCCGCCATGGACAACATGTCGCCTTGGCCAAGCAACTGCTCGGCCCCGGCTTCGCCCAGGATGGTGCGGCTGTCGATCTTGGAGGTAACCTGGAAGCTGATGCGGCTGGGAAAATTGGCCTTGATCGTGCCGGTGATGACATCGACCGACGGGCGCTGAGTGGCCATGATCAGATGTATGCCCGCCGCCCGCGCCATTTGCGCCAGACGTTGGATCGCGGCCTCGATCTCCTTGCCGGCAACCATCATCAGATCGGCCATTTCATCGACCACGACAACGATATAAGGCAGGATGCGCATCTCGATCGGCCGATTTTCAAAAACCGGCGTCCCGCTCTGGGAATCGAAACCGATCTGGATCCGCCGGGTCGCCTCCTCGCCGTCGCGCAGCATATCGCCGATACGGGCGTTGAAGCCCTCGATATTGCGCACCCCCAATTGCGACATGGCGCGGTAGCGGTTCTCCATTTCCTTGACCGCCCATTTCAGCGCCACCACCGCCTTTTTCGGATCGGTGACAACCGGCGCCAGGAGATGTGGAATTCCGTCATAGACAGACAATTCCAGCATCTTGGGATCGACCATGATAAAACGGCAACGATCCGGCGGCAGGCGATAGAGCAGCGATAAGATCATGGTATTGATCCCAACCGACTTGCCCGAGCCGGTGGTGCCAGCGATCAGCAGATGCGGCATACGCGCCAGATCCACCACCACCGGGCTGCCGCCGATATCCTTGCCCAGCAGCAACGGCAGCCGGGCCTCGGTGTCGCCATACTCATCCGATTGCAGCATTTCGCGCAAATAGACGGTCTGACGCTTAGGGTTGGGCAATTCGATGCCAATGACGCTGCGTCCCGGCACCACGGCAATACGCACCGCCACCGTGCTCATCGAACGGGCGATATCCTCAGCCAAACCAATGATACGGGCAGATTTGGTCCCCGGCGCCGGCTCCAACTCGTACAGCGTCACCACCGGGCCGGGGCGAACCTTGACGATCTCGCCGCGGACCCCGAAATCGGCCAACACCGTTTCCAGCAAGCGGGCATTCTCGGTCATGGCGTCGTCATCGATCGCCGGGCCGCGATCGTCGGGAGCCAGCCGCAACAGATCGAGAGGCGGCAGTCTATAATCGCCGATCCTCACTTGCGGCGTCAACGACTCGGTCGGACAGGCCGCGGGTATTTCCCGCGCCGCCGGCGCCACCGCCGGCAACGGATCCGCCGCCGGCGGTGGCATTGGCGGGGTTGGCGCTCCTGCCGGACGAAGCGCTGAGGCGGAAACCGGCAGCGATGACGAGCGTAACATCACTGGAATGACCGGCATCGCCGCTGGCAGTTCGCCTGTCAGGCGCGGCGGTTTTTCCGCAACGCCAGCAGGCGCGCGCCGCGGCAGGCACAAGGCTGGCGGGGCGGCGATCAGCGGCGGCAACGCCTCATCCGCCGTTACCCCGGCTTGCGTGGCATCGAGTTCCGGTTCCACAAAAACGCGCCGATCGTCAGGAATAACAACCGGCGACGCTGGCGTGCTCGAGACGATTTTAGGAACGCTCGCCTCCTCCTGCTCGCCAAGCTCCGCTAGCTGCTCCGCCATCAAGGACAACTGGCTTTCCAGCAGCGCAATGCGGGCAAGCAGCGCTTCCTGATCGGTTTCCTCATTGGTGGCCGCTATACCGTCCAGGCTGGCGAGCGTCGGGCGGCCGGCGCGCGCCACTTCCGCCCATTCGGCGCCGGCAACGAACGCGGTGGCCGCCAGCACGGCCAGCGTTTTCATCGGTTTGACCGGTCCCATAGGCAACAGTGGCGTCGGGGCGTCCGGTCCGGTATTCGATTCCCCATTCCTCTCGACCATCGGCCCAACGGTGGCGTGTGAGGTGATAGGGGTGCTTGCTCAAAGCGCACCAAAGATTAAACTCTTCGGCGCTGCCAATTCCATCCAGCAGGGCCGGAGGGTCGATCTCATGGGATCTGGGCGTCATCATCTGGGTGTCATCGCCGGTCGCGTTTCGCTCAAAGCTGTCATCATGGCGGCGAACTATATCAACAAGGCTATCGCGGATACCAGTTGGAAACGCTCTCAGCCAAAGATGGACCATACGATCAACAGCGCGGCGCCAACCAGCAATCCAGTGGATAGTAGGCGGTAGATCGACACAACTTTCCCCCGAATGCCAAAGCCTGAGACGACGAGAACCGCTGACTGTATCAGGCTATTTTCGATCAGGCGCAGAAGGAAGGCGCGCGACAAAAGAGCACATAAAAAATGTCCCTATCGTTCCAGCCGCGCACATGCCCGAAGCGATCCAGAAGGCGTCGCCGCCCCAACGGCCATAGCACAGCCCGCTGGCAAAGGTAACGGCCGCCCCGCCCAAGCCCATCGGCAAGGCGGCATACAGCCCCTGCGCCAAGGTATGCATACCGGCCGGGGCTTTGCTCATCAGCAATTGCATGGCGCCCAGATGAGCGGCGGCAAAACTGGCGGCGTGCAATAGCTGAATTGCCGCCAAAATCGCCGGATCGGCGGTGCATGCCATGACGGCCCAACGCAACGTCCCGCCCGCCCCGCCGATCAGCAATAACGCCACCGGCGATCCAAAGGGCCCCAAATGCGGCGCCAGCCAGAACAGCAAAATTTCCGCCACCACCCCCTCGGCCCACAAACCGCCGATCAGCGCCTCATCCAACCCGGCCCCGCGCCAATGCAAGGTGGAAAAACCGTAATAGAAATGATGGCTGTTCTGGATCAACCCGGCGACCAGGAACATCCCCATCAGCTGGCGCGAGCGCAACAGCGGCATGATGTCGAAAAAACGCCCTTCGCGCCGCGCCTGGCGCGGATCGGGTAAAGCCAGGGCGCAAAAGACCGTCAGGGTCAAAATGCCAAGCATCGCCCACAGCAGCATATCCTGCTCTTGCCCGCGCATCGCCCAACCGGTCAGCGCCGCCACCGCCAAAAACGCCGCCGACCCCCACAACCGCACCCGGCCATAAGCGAAACCGTCGCGCTCAGCGGCGGTCAATGTCAAGGCATCGCCTAAAACCACCATGCCATTCATGCTGCCGCCGGCAATCAAAGTAACGATCAGGATTGGCCAAAAACCCTCGGCTGGCAGATAGCAGGCGCTGCCAAGCAGGTTGGCTACCGCCAAGACCAGGATGATCCGCTTACGTTCGCCGCTGCGATCGGCCCAGGCGGCGATCGCAGGCGTGAGCGCCACCCGCGTCAAGATGCCCGCCGCCAGCACCAGGCCGATTTCGCGCGCGCCCAAGCCACGCGACGCCAGCCAGAGCGGCCAGTAAGGCAGGATAATCCCGAACAAGGCGAAGATGGAGGCGGTGTAAAGCGACAAGCGGATCATGGCGGAGCTGCCCGTTTCCCGACCGCAAAAAATCCTGCTAGTGCACGACAGAATGGGATATAGAATCGCGCGCGCCACGCCATATTCACCGCGGAGAAAACAATGGGCCATATCAATCAATATATTTTCTTATCGAAAATATGCAATGTTTCAATTGATAAACTGAAATTAATAAATCATGGGGGGGTAAAAATAAAATAGAATCTTTTATTCTTGAAATTGGAAGTAAAAACTATGGAAATACTGAAAATTTTCGCTCTCTTTTCCCGGAATGCCACTATATCGGTATCGATATCGCGGAAGGCGACGGCGTCGATGTCGTTATCGATCTTACCGCTACCGATCCGCCGGCGCATTGGCGTGAGATGTTCGACCTGATCGTTTGCTGTTCCATTCTGGAACACACGCCAGCGCCTTGGATTTTAGCACAAAAACTGACTGAATTACTGAAAAAAAACGGTATGATTTACATCTCGGTTCCATGGGTTTGGCGTTATCATAAATATCCTGACGATTATTTCCGTTATTCGCCAAGTGGGGTTCGCTCTCTTTTTCGGCAAATCGAATTTGAGAAAACATACTTCTCGACATACATCCCAGGAGAGTTCGTTGACATCGGCAAGGATGCGGCGGGGAAGGACGATGCCCTCGCCCTCTACAAGGATATCGGTCAAAATCGGCGACGCAAATATCTTCCCTATCTGAGCGTCGAGATGTTCGGCCGCAAGGCGGAATGAGCTTGCCGCAAGCGCTTTTGTATTGGCGCAGCAACGGTTGTGAGGTGGCTGAAACGCCTTGAGCCTCACCCTACGCGCCACAAACCTGCAACGAAGATCGACAGGATCGCGTTGGCTCGGGATGGTCGGGAATATCCTGACGCCTATCGGTCGGAACGTGTAAAATGTCTTTCTCTCTCGGCCAATTTCGCCGCCCCCTGTGGCTGACTGAGCGTGTGGCAAGGCGTAAAGCGGCGCGACCCGCGGCCCAAGATCTATTCCCTGCACGCCCCCGAGGTCGAATGCATCGGCAAGGCAAAGGCGGCCAAGCCCTGCGAGTTCGGCTGCAAGGTTACTGTCGCCACCGCCAATGCCCGCGCCAAAGGCGGTCAGTCCGTCGTCCACATCGATGCCCTGCACGGCAATCCTTACGACGGCCATACGCTGAAGGCCGCCGTCGAGAACGCCGAAGCCTGGAGCGGCGTCACCGCCAAACGGATTTACCTCGACAAGGGTTGGCGCGGCCATGGCCTCGAGCGTTTCACCGTCTGGCGCTGCGGCAACAAGACGCCCACCGCCGCCATCCGCCGTGAATTGCGCCGCCGCAAGCGCCATCGAACCGGTCATCGGTCACATGAAAAACGATGGGCGGCTCGGGCGGAATTTCCTCGCCAATTTCCTCGCCAATTTCCTCGCCGCAAAGGAGGGCAACCGCAGGGTTGCGCATCCGGCAGACGGGCCTCCTGATGAAATGAACTATGGCTCATAATTCATTTTTTATTGACAAGCCGATCCTTATCGTCTTTTCTTGTGTGAAAGCGCTGCACAGGGCGCCCTTTCAAAAAGCTCGGGAGGAAGAACGGCATGGTCTATGAGGCTTATCGCGACCTCGTCATCGCGCGTGAAAATCGTGTGCTGACCATTACGATGAACCGCCCCGACAAGCTGAATGCCGTCGGCGAGACAATGCACACGGAACTGGCGCGGATCTTCACCGATGCGGCCTTGGATCCCGAGGCGGATATCATCGTCTTGACCGGCGCAGGGCGCGCCTTTTCAGCGGGCGGCGATATCGAGTGGATGCAGAAGATGATCGATGAGGACGGCTCGTGGGATAAGACTGCGGCCGAAGCCAAACGCATCGTTTTTTCCATGCTGGATTGCGAGAAGCCGATCGTTGCCAAAATCAATGGCCATGCAGCTGGCCTTGGCGCGACGCTGGCTTTGTTCTGTGACGTCGTCTTTGCCAGCGAGACGGCCAAGATCGGCGACCCCCATGTGAGTGTGGGTTTCGTCGCGGGTGACGGCGGTGCAGCGATCTGGCCGCAACTTGTGGGCTATCACCGGGCCAAGGAATTTCTGATGACGGGCGAAATGCTGCCGGCGAGACGGGCCGCCGAGATTGGCTTGATCAATTCTGCCGTCGAACCCGAAAAACTCGATGCCTGCGTGGAGGCGTTCGTTACACGTCTGCAATCGGGCGCCAAGAAGGCTGTCCGCTGGAGCAAGGCTGCTGTGAATATCGGCTTGAAGCAATTGGCTCATTCGATTCTGGACGCTTCGCTTGCCTATGAGGGGCAGTCGAACAAGACCGCCGATCACCAGGAAGCTGTGAACGCCTTTCGCGAGAAGCGCGATCCTGTGTTCCGCGGCTGTTGAGAGTAAGCGAGGCAAGACGTGAATTTGCGTGAAGCTGACCATGTCGGGATCGTTCGCGATACTGTCCGGCGTTTCGTCGAAGCGGAGATGCCGCGCGATCTGGCGAGAAAATGGGACAAGGAAAACCATTTTCCACGCGATGTTTTCGCCAAACTAGCCAAGCTTGGCCTGATGGGACTGACTGTCGAGGAGCGATATGGCGGGGTCGGACGCGACATTCCCACAACGATGATGGTGATCGAGGAGCTGGCGCGGCGTTCGCTGGCTGTGGCGGTGCCTTACATCATGTGCAGCTGTTATGCCGGGATGAATCTGAACGAGTGCGCTTCGGAAGAGCAGAAGTTGGAATTGCTACCAAAAGTTGCACTTGGCCAGCTTCTGTTCTCTTATGGCTGGACCGAGCCCGATGTTGGCGCCGATCTGGCGGCAGTCAAGACCGGCATGGTACGAGATGGCGATACGCTCGTGATCAACGGCGCCAAGCGCTTCTGTTCGGGCGCTGCGATCTCGGACTACATCTACACGCTCGTGCGCACCGGCCCCGCGGATCAGCGCAACCGCACCCTCTCCATAGTGCTGATTCCACCAGACGCGCCGGGTGTCGAGATTACCGGCATCGACTGCATGGGGATGAAGGGGGCCGCCACAACCGACGTGTCCTTTACCGATGTGCGGGTGCCGTCCGATCGTCTGGTCGGCGGAGAGGCGGGGTGAATCGGGGATGGGATTTCATCGTCGGCTCTGGTCTGGATGTCGAAAAGCTGGAGGTCGCGGCATTGGCGCTCGGGATTGGCGAGGCTGCCTTTGACGATGCTTGGGCTTATGTGCAAGACCGTAAGCAGTTCGGCCGCGCGATTGGCTCCAACCAGTCGATCCGGCATATGCTGGCCGATATGCGAACTGCGCTTTATGGCGCGCGGCTGATGCTGATGCACGCTGCCTGGCTGGTGCAGGAAGGCAAGCCCTGCCGGGTCGAGACATCCATGACCAAGCTGCACCTGTGCGAGGTGGGCAAGAAGGTGACGCTCGATGCGCAGACGATCTTTGGCGCTTACGGCTACGCAAAGGATTTCGACATCGAACGCTATGTGCGCGACGTCCTGCTCATGCCGATCATCGGCGGTTCAGCGGCGATCCAGCGCAATAACATCGTCAATTGGCTGGGGCTGCCGAAAGGATAGCCCCAGCCAAGCGCGGACTTTGGGAGGAGGCGAGCATGGCTGGACGAACGATATACGACTTTAACGGATCGGTTGCCATCGTTACCGGCGCTGCGAGTGGGATCGGGTTCGAAACGGCTCGCCGGTTTTTGCAGGCCGGCGCGCGCGTGGCGCTGAACGATCTGGATCCCGTCCGGTTGGACGCCGCGGCGACGCGGCTTGCCGCAGAAGCAGGCGAGGCGCTGCAAGTTCCTTGCGATGTCCGCAATGAAGCTGATGTCCGCGCCGCTGTCGCGCGGATAGCCGATAGCTGGGGCAGGATCGATGCGCTGGTCAATTGCGCGGGCATTGCAGATGAGATGAAGCCGACCTTCCAGCAGGATATCGACCGCTGGCAGTGCGTGCTCGACGTCTCGCTGCGGGGAAGCTATCTCTTCACCCGCGAAGTCGCGCGACACATGGCGCAAGCCGGAAGCGGAGCCGTGGTAACTCTCGGCTCGATTGCGGGCGTGACGGGCATGCCGGGCCGCAATGCCTATTCGGCTGCAAAGGCCGGAATCGCAGCGATGACCCAGGCTTTGGCAGCGGAATGGGGCGCTCTTGGCATCAGGGTGAATGTCATTGCGCCGGGCTATGTCAGGACGCCCATGGTGGCGGGGCTGACGCAACGCGGCGCTCTGGCGCTTGACGGCATTCTCGCCCGCACTCCGATGCGCCGCTTGGGCGAGGCGCACGAGATCGCCGATACCGCGCTGTTTCTGTGCTCTGAGGCGGCCTCCTTCATCACCGGCGCCTGCCTTCCGGTCGATGGCGGCTGGGTGGCGTTTGGCGCAAGCGCCTTGCCCGAAACGCTCTCGCCATGACAGACGCCCCCTATCGGCCGCTGCCGCCGGAGATTGTCTGGCGCACGCCTTTCGACCTCTTGCACCGCAATTCCACACAGTGGCCCAACAGGCTTGCCCTTGTCGCTCCATCGGCCAGCGGCGGCGAGATGCGGTTGTCTTATGCCGCGCTCGCATGTGCAATCGACCGCTCGGCCGATGCGCTGCGGCAGGCGGGCATCGCTCGCGGCGATCATCTCGCCATCCTGATGGACGAACGCCGAGGCCGCTGAATATTATCTTATCGCGTTTGGAGCGATGCGGCTGGGGGCGGTGGCGGTGCCGCTGAACGCTCGGATGGCTGTGCCGGAATTGCTGGCGGCCGTGCAGGATATGGAGTGTCGCTGGCTTGCCCACAGCACAGGCTTCGACGAGACCGCGCTCTCGATTTGCGAACAGGATCCACGCTTTGCAGGGCGCGCGATCCGCGTCGGATTGGGGGGCGACTGGGAGAGGCATTTTGCCAAAGGGCGGGCGAGCCGGGGCGGTTTCCCTGCGCTGACCGACGCCGATCTGGCGGATATCTTGCTGACATCAGGCACCACGGGACGTTCCAAGGGGGTCATGCTGACCCACGGCAACGCGGTGGCGACCGGCGCCGCGGTCGCCGGTGCGCTCGATCTGCGCGAGCATGACACTTACCAGAGTCCATTCCCGCTTTTTACCTCATCGGGCTTCCATTTCAATCTGATGGCGGCTCTTTGGGCGGGAGCAACCATGGTGATCGAACCTGGCGTGGATCTGCCCGCCGCGCTGCTTTGTATGCAGCGGGAGCAAAGCACGGTCTATTGCGCTGTGCCATCAGTCTATATTTTCATGCTCGACCCTACGATTCCACGCAGCATGACCTCTCGTCCATGCGGATTTTCAATTATGGCGGCGCTCCAATGGCGAAGGAGGCGATCCGCCGCCTGTATGCAATGGCGCCTCAGGTGGAATTGCGCCAGACCTACGGCCTGACGGAAGCCGGGCCTTCGGGCACCTTCCTGCCTGGCAGGGATGCATGGCGCAAGCTCGGTTCGCTGGGCCGCTCGATGCCGCTTTGCGACGTGCGCATCCTGCGCCCGGATGGCCGTGAGACAGATCCAGGAGAAGCGGGAGAGATCGCGATGCGCGGCCCCACGGTGTCGCAAGGCTATTATCTGCGCCCCGATGCCACTCTTGAAACCTTTCACGATGGGTGGCTCTGGACGGGCGATATCGCTCAGCGAGACGAGGAGGGTTATCTCTACTACCTCGATCGCAAAAAGGACGTGATCATCCGCGGCGGCTTCAACATCGCATCGATGGAAGTTGAGAATGCGGTTTTCGAGCATCCCGGCGTCAAAGAAGTTGCTGTCGTTTCGGTTCCGCATGACCAGCTGGGCGAGGATCTGGTGGCCTTCGTTGTCCCGCGGTCGAATGCACCGCCCGATCCGGCTGCCCTCATCGATTTCACCCGCGAGCGGCTGGCCGATTACAAGGTGCCGCGACACTGGCGCTTCGTCGATCGCTTGCCGCGCAACCCGACAGGAAAAGTGCTCAAGAACGCGTTGCGGGTGCGAGCGAAGCAGGGAGCCCTGGAGCAAAATTCCGAGTGAGCGGAGCTGCGCTCGTTTCGTGGCATCAAGGGAGGAAAGACAATGGTACAGACAACAAGGCGCAATGTCATAGGGCTACTCGGCGCGGGCATGGCCGCCAATGCGCTGGGGATGCCCTCCTACGCCTTTGCGCGATCCGCGCCCTACAAGATCGGCTTCGTCGGCGCGTTGAGCGGTCCGTCCGAGTCATTGGGCATCCCAATGCTCGAAGGAACCAAGATCGCTGTCGAACAAATCAATGCGGCGGGCGGCGTAAATCGTCGGCAGCTGGAGTTGGCGATCCGCGACAGCAAGGGAAAGCCCGATGTCGGCACGGTTGCGGCGCGCGAGCTGGTTGGCGAGGGGTGCACGATGCTGGTCGGCGTCGTTTCTTCGGCGGTGGCGCTGGCCATGAGCGCGATCCTTCAGCAACTCGATGCTGTTCTCATCACCTGTGCAGCGCATTCGAACCGCCTGACACATGAAAACTTCAATAAGCATTACTTCCGCATCACCGACAATCCTCCCATGCGTATGCGCGGTTTCGGTCAGATCATGGCCAAACTCCACCCTGACGTACCGGCCTGGGGCGGCCTCATCCCCGACCACGAATACGGCCGCTCAACCTGGGAAGCCTTCTCTCATGCCATTCCCCAGTTCTACGAGCGGATTGGCAAGGCGCCCAAAGTGTCCGAGCCGATACTCACCCCCTATGGCGGCAATGACTACCGCAACAATATCGCCGCGGCGATGCGCGACAAAGGGATGGGTTTTTTTTGTTCGATGTATGGCGGCGACGCGATCACTGCCTACACCCAGGCCAAGCCCTACGGCTTCTTCGAGCGCAAGAAGCCGTTTCTCGACTCTGCAAACGAATTCATCGTCGCACGCGTCATGAAGCGTGACTTGCCCGAGATGTGGCTCGGAGGACACTGGTATTTCGGTGGCTTCAAGGGCAACCCGATCAGCGACCTGCTCTATGAAACCTACCGCGAACGCACCGGCAATGCCTGTCCCGATGGCTGGGTGGCCGAAGGGCAGGCGGCGATCCTTGCCTATGTCGAAGCGTTGAAGAAAGCTCCGGAGGGAAGCGCCGCAGGCTTGATCCCCGCGCTGGAGGGGTTGAGTTTCGACAGCGCGACCGGTATGCGAACGATACGGTCCGAGGATCACCAGACGATCAAGAATCTCTGTTATGTGCTGGCGCGCGGCGCGGACAATGAGGCGGGCTTTCAGGTGATCGATTCCCATGTTCTCGACGGCGCTGCGCTGATCGAACCGCCAACCCCCGGCGGCCCAATCCGGTGGAGCTGATCCGACCGGCCGGGACCGATCCCGTCTGGCCCCTTTCATCTCGTTCCATCGCCGCCGAAAAGGGGGGCGCTCATGCTGGCTGACTATCTTCTGGTTGCCACGAACGGCCTGGTTTGGGGGATGGCCGTTTTCCTCGTTGCATCCGGCCTGACGCTCGTCTTCGGCATCCTTCGCGTGCTGAATTTCTCGCACGGCGGCTTTGTGATGATTGGCGCCTATCTGACCCATGCAATGATGAACCTGCTTCCAGGACCAGTCCGAGCGATTGCTTTTCTGGCGCTAACGCTGGTTGCGGCGGTTGCCGTCGGCATGATGGGATGGGTGGTGGACCGGATCGTCTTCAGGCGTCTGAAAGGTGTGGATGAGGCCTTTTTTCTCATCGCTACCTATGCGGCGCTCCTGCTCTGCGAAGGCTTCGTCAAGACCGTATGGGGGCCGAATTTCATGACGGTCGGCCCGCCCGCCGAACTTCGCGGCGCGCTGACGTGGAGCAGTTTTTTTCTGCCAAGCTACGCGGCCTTTGTAATGGGCGCCGGGCTTGCGGTCTTCCTTTTTCTGGAGATCTGGCTGCAACGAACGGCTTTGGGACGAATGATGAAATCCGTGGCTCTCGATCCTTGGATGGCAAGCCTGTTGGGGGTGAATGTAAAGCTTGTCTTCACCGTGGCGGTGGTGGCGGGCTTCGCACTAGCAGGCCTCGCGGGCGGGCTGCTCGCTCCCAACCAGTCTCTGTCTGCGGCCTTGGGAGGCAACTACATCGTCCAGGCTTTCGGGGTCATCATCGTCGGCGGCGTCGGCAACGTCCGAGGAGCGTTCGTCGCGGCAATTTTGCTGGGGTTGGTCGACGCTTTCGGCACGCTCTTCGCGCCCGAACATCCGGGCGTATTTTTTTTCATCGCCGTTGCCGCCATCATCCTTTTTCGCCCCCAAGGGCTTTTGGGCGGGATACGCTGACATGGAGCGATTTTCCACCACTCCGGCGTTTGCCGCTGCGACGCCGCTGAGACTCACGCTGCTCGCGCTTGGCTTTTTCGCCTTTGCCACGCTTCCGTTCTGGGGTTCGAAGGGTTTGTTCTTTCTCGGTGGAATGGTGCTGATCCAGATCGTTTTCGCCCTTGCCTTCAATCTGATGTTCGGTCTGACCGGATTGGTCAGCTTTGGACAGGCGGCCTTCTTTGCCGTTGGCGCCTATGCCTCTGCCTGGGCGTCGCTGAACATGCCAGCCCTGCCTTTCCTGTTATCTCTATCCTTTGGCGGATGCGCTGGAGCGGCTCTGGCTTGGATCGTCGGCTGGATCGCACTGCGTCGGGTTTCGGGCATCTATTTTGCCATCCTGACCCTGGCGCTATCGCAGCTGGTTTACCTCGTCATCGCCAAGAGCGCTTCGCTAGGCCGCGACGATGGGCTGGTTGGCATTCCGCGCCCGGCGTTCGATCTGGTTCTGTTCCGCATCGACCTGCGGCAGGGCGACGGTTACTACTGGTTCATTCTGCTCTCGAGCGCCGCCATCATCCTGTTCTTATTCTGGATTTGGCATGGTCGGCTCGGACGCACACTCTCGGCGATCCGGCAGGAACCGGAGCGCATGCGCTTTCTTGGAATCAATGTCCGGCGTTACCGGCAAGTTGCCTTTGTTTTATCTGGAACCGTGTCGGCGCTCGCGGGTGCGCTCATGGCGCCGTGGGCCAACACCATCACGCCGATGATCGGGCACTGGTCCTCTTCGGCATTGCCGATCCTGTTCTGCCTGCTCGGCGGAAGTTCGCGTTTTTGGGGACCGGCCGTCGGAGTCATCGTCTTCTCCGGGCTGGAACACGCGACCCGCACCATGGCAGGAATAGTCGAATTGGTTGTGGGCGGAGCGTTGCTTCTGGTCGTGCTCGGTATGCCCGGCGGCATTCTGGGCGCGCTCAGCGCCCCTTCCCGCCCTGGCGGACGCGCGGCGGAGGATCGCAGATGACCGTGATGCTGGAGGCCAGGAACCTCAATTTCGCCTATCCGTCCGTGCGCGTGCTGGAAGATGTTGCAATCGATGTCTTCGAGGGCGAAAGCCATGTCATCATCGGACCGAATGGCGCGGGCAAAACCACACTGTTCAAGATTCTGTCGGGCGAAATGCTCCCGCAGACCGGATGGGTGAAATATCAGGGGCGGGACGTGACGGCGAAAGACGCCTTTGAGCGCGTCCATCTGGGAATCGGTCGCACCTTCCAGGTCGCGCGGCTGTTTCAGGAACAGTCCGTGTTGATGAACCTGGTTCTCGCCTTGGAGTGTCGCGACCGGATCGAAGGGGTGCGCCGACCTTGGTGGCGCATCAACCCGGCGCCCGAGGTCATAGCCGAGGCGCGCGAGCGGATCGCCGCCTTCGCTCTGCACGATCTGGTGAACGAAACCGCCGCAAACCTGTCGCATGGCGACAAGAAGCGGCTTGAACTTATGGTCTCTCTCTGCCTTCATCCAAAGCTGATCATGCTGGACGAACCCACGGCCGGCATGGCCCCGGAAGATCGACGCAGCGTTGTCCGCCTCATCCATCGGCTCCGCAAAGAGCAGGAACTAACCCTGCTGCTCACCGAACATGACATGGAAGTCGTCTTCAGCCTTGCCACCCGGCTCACGGTGCTGAATCTTGGCCGCGTCATCGCCTCGGGAAATCCTGAAGAGGTGCGCCGCGACCGATACGTTCACGAGATCTATTTCGGCAGGAAAGGCGGCGGCCATGCTTGAGGTTCGCGAGCTGAACGCATTCTACGGCCAGAGCCATATCCTCCACAATGTCTCGCTTGGCCTTGCCGACGGAGCGGGAACTGCCGTCATCGGCCTCAATGGCATGGGAAAATCCACCTTGCTGAAAGCAATCATGTCGGCGGGCCCGGTAACGCGCGGCGGATCGATTGCGCTCGACGGAAAAGATCTTGCCAAGGTTACGATTCACGATCGCGCCCGGCGCGGCCTCGCTCTTGTACCGGAGGACCGCCGCATCTACCCGCACCTGACCGTCTTGGAGAATCTTGCCCTTGCCGGTTATGCAAGCATCAAGGGACGCACCCCTTATACGCCGGATGAGGTGTTACAGATCTTCCCAATGCTGCAGCCATTGGCCGGGCGCAAAGGGTTCCAGCTTTCGGGTGGCGAGCAACAGCTGGTTGCGGTGGCGCGGGCGCTGCTGTCTCGCCCGCGCTTTCTGCTGCTGGACGAACCGACCGAGGGGTTGGCGCCATTGATCGTTGATTTGATGGAAGAGAAGATGATGAGCCTGCGTCGGCGCGAGAAGGTTGGGTTGCTGCTTGCCGAGCAGAATGTCGATTTCGCTCGCGCTTGCACGGAGTCTCTGGTCATTCTCAATGTCGGTCGCGCGGTCTTTACGGGAAGCTGGGATGAATTTGACTCCGATCCCTCGATTCGCCGGAAATTTCTTTCGCTTTGAGAGCAAAGCTTGAAGTGCGCGGAAATTCGATCGAAACTCAAAAGAAGACGTAAACGTCACGTCGGGACCTTTTATGACGACACGAAACAGTGTCGGTTACGACAGGGAGCGATTATCGTCCCATGTTCGTTCATTGCTCTTGTCCCGGTGTGAGTTCCACGATGGATCGTAAAACCCGACGTCGCGTTGACACAAGAAAGGACGGCCATCCGCCATCCTCCCCTAAAGCAAAAGCTCTCTCGCGCGAGGAAAAAGCAGAGGTAAACAGGCGGGCTCTCTTGGATGCCGCGGCTAAGGTCATTGGCGAACATGGCTATACGAAAGCCTCGATCGCGCGGATCACCCAGCGCGCGGGCCTTGCCCAGGGGACCTTCTACCTCTATTTCGAGTCCCGGCAGGCATTGTTCGACGTTCTGTTACCCGAAATGGGTGAACGGATGCTGAAATTCGTCGCAACCAAAGTGGCGGCGCGCGGGGACATTATCGAGGTGGAACGGCGCGGCTTTCGAGCCTTCTTTGACTATCTGGCCGATGAGCCGTCCTTCTTCCGGGTGCTGAACGAGGCCGAAACCCACGCTCCGCAAGGCTATGCCAAACATTTCAGCCTTTTGTGCCGACGATACATGGCTTCGTTGCAACGCAGCAGCATGAAGGGGGAACTCCCCGATTTCAATACAGAAGAGCTGGAGGTGATCGTCTATATCCTGATGGCCGCACGGAGCTATCTTTACCTGCGTTATTCCAAACAGGAGGACGGCCCGCATCCCATGCCTGACTGGGTCATAGAAACTTTCGTAAAATTCATCAGCGGCGGTTTCCTGCAGGGTCGCAGCGCGTTGAACGCTCCGCCGGAGAAGAAACGAATGCCGTCGCTTGACGATCGTGACCGCTGAGCGGTCCTCATGTCCGGCATGGAACGGCTTGGCTGTTCGGACTTCTTTCGTTCCGTTTGGCCGGATTGCCGCATCGCGCCGGAACGGCCGCAATCAAGCCGCTTTCTTCACGCAGCCTCGAACCGCCCTCCAAGGAGCAACGATGCCCGATACCCCGCTCAAGGCGCCCTTGACCAGCTCCAGACACAAGACCCGTTCGGGGTTTTCACGCAAAACGGTCAAGCCGAGCGGCGTTGCGGGCTGAAAGTGAAAGCGTTTATAATAATCGCGATCGCCAACCAGCACAATCAACCGATGACCGGCCGCGGCAGCCATATCGATCCCTTGCCACATCAAGCTCGAACCGATCCGCCCCTTGCGCAAGGCGCTCTCGACGGCAACCGGTCCCAGCAGCAAAGCCGGGGTCCGTTTTACGCCGATCGCGATGGGCCAGAAACGCAAAGTGCCAACCGCGCAACCAGTCTCATTCAGCCGGGCGGTCAGGCACAGAGCTCGTACCGGCGGGACATTCTCGCGAAAGCGGTAAGAGGTTTTCCGGCGCCGCTCAAGGCCAAAAGAGCGGTCGAGCAAGGCTTCGATGTTGGCCGAATCCTCCGGCCGCTCAGTGGTGATGACATACATGTGAAATCGATCTCGGCATGATTGAGGGCAAAAACATCCCTGCGAGCAGGGTGTACGCTGCCGAGATTTCGACCTAGGGGCGCTACCCTTGGAAACTGTCGAACCTGCGCGCAGCGACGCTTGCGGCCTGAGGCCGGTCGATCGTCCGTCGTCGCTGCTGCAAGGCGATAAACACCACGGTTGACGCTCCGAATGCGAGGCGTTGGTGAGATATCATATTTCCCGAGGGCGTCAACGGTTTATTTTATGGCGAATGTCGCGCGAAATGCCAAAAGGCGCGCTATTTTCTGTTACCTTGACGCGGTGAATGTGTAATCTCTCAACCCTCGATATCGCACATGGGGATTGGGCGAGGGTGGAGAGCAGAGGTCGCATCATGCCAGGCAAATGGAGCGTCGATAGTTGGCGAGGCAAACCCATTCGTCAGGCGCCGGTTTATCTGGATGAAGACGCCCTAGCGGCGGTCGAAGCCAGGCTGTGCGGTTTTCCGCCTCTGGTCTTTGCCGGAGAAGCCCGTAATCTGAAGTCTGCCCTGGCCGACGTCGCCGCCGGCAAGGCTTTCATGCTGCAAGGCGGCGATTGCGCGGAAAGTTTCAGCGAATTCATGCCAACAAGATCCGCGATACGTTTCGCGTGCTGTTGCAGATGGCGGTGATCATGACCTTTGCCAGCGCCATGCCGGTGGTCAAGATTGGACGCATCGCCGGCCAATTCGCCAAGCCGCGGTCGGAAGACAGCGAAAATCGTGACGGCGCGATTTTGCCCAGCTATCGCGGCGATATCGTCAACGGCATCGATTTCACCGCCGAAGCCCGCAATCCCGATCCGCAGCGCCTGATCGAAGCGTACAGCCAGTCAGCCGCGACGCAGAACCTGCTGCGCGCTTTTGCCCAGGGCGGTTATGCCGATCTGCACAAGGTGCGCGATTGGGTGCTGGATTTCGTTGCCGATAGTCCCCGCTGGCGAACGTTATCGCGAATTGGCCAACCGTATCGACGATTGCCTGGCCTTCATGGCCGCTTGCGGCTTAACCCCGAAAACGACCCCGCAGCTAAAGGAAACCGATTTCTATACCAGCCATGAGGCGCTGCTGCTGGGCTATGAGCAGGCTTTGACGCGGATCGATAGTCTGACGGGCGAATATTACGATTGCTCGGCTCATTTCTTGTGGATCGGCGATCGTACCCGCCAACTCGACGGCGCCCATGTCGAATTCATGCGCGGGATCAACAACCCGATCGGGATGAAGGTCGGTCCCGGTATGCAGCCAGACGATCTGTTGCATCTGATCGACCGGCTGAACCCGGCCAACGAACCGGGCCGGCTGACCTTGATCGCCCGTATGGGCGCCAGCAAAATCGAACAGCATCTGCCGCCGCTCCTGCGCGCTGTGGAGCGTGAGGGGCGAGCGGTCGTGTGGGTCAGCGATCCGATGCACGGCAATACCGTCAAGGCGGCCAGCGGCTTCAAAACCCGACCGTTCGACGCTATCGTTTCAGAGGTAAAACGCTTTTTCGAGATCCATCGCGGCGAGGGAACGCATGCCGGCGGCGTGCATTTGGAACTGACCGGCCAGGATGTCACCGAATGTATCGGCGGCGCTCAGGCAATCGAGGCGTCCGGTCTGGCCGACCGCTATCATACTTTGTGCGACCCGCGCTTGAACGGCGCCCAGGGAATCGAGCTGGCCTTTCTGGTTGCCGAGGCTTTGAAACGAGAGCGTTTGCAAGCGCGCCTGGTTGCCGCCGATTGATTGACTGTTTCAGGAGTGCGATGATGCCCGTCGAGGTCAATCTGGTCGATATCCCTCAACGCACCGACGCTTATTTCCTGCGAACCAAGCAGGTGGTGGCGCATTTTGGCGATGTGCCGGTCACTTACGTTGTGTTCATGCGTCGTCCGGTGGTGTTCACCCCGCGTTTTGCTGTTTCCTGGTTGGAGCAGGTGGCCGCGGCGCGCGGCGCGCCGGTTGCCATCGATCTTGCTTATCGGGAGGGCGACTGGGTTGGGGCGGGCGAACCGCTTTTCTATTACACTGGCTCGTTCCATCATCTGGTCGATCTGGAAACCCAGCTGCTGCAGAAAGTTGGGGCGGCGTGCGTTGCGGCCTACAATGCTTACACCATGTGCGTCGATCTGCCGAAAGTGGCTTTCATGGCCATGGACGCTCGCCATTGTACCGGGGCGGAAATGGCCGAGATGATGGCCTATGCCGCGCGAGTTGGATCGGATGCCGCCAAAAAGGCGGTCAACGCTGTCGGTTTCATTGGCAATGCCAACGCGGCGACCGCCGGTTATTTCGGTAACGCTTGCGGGCTTGGCACCATGCCCCACGCTCTGATCGGCTATGCCGGTTCGACGGTGCGGGCGGCTGAAATGTACCACGAAGCCTTCCCGGATGCCGAGCTGGTGGTGTTGAGCGATTATTACGGTCGTGAAATAACCGATTCCCTGGCGGTTTGCCGACGCTTTCCCGATTTGGCCGCGGCCGGGCGCATCTCCTTGCGGCTCGATACTCATGGCGGCCGTTTCATCGAAGGGCTGGATACCAACAGTTCGTACGCCGTGCTGGCCCGCCATGCGCCGCTGACCATCCGCGGGTACCGCACAGAGGCGGAATTGCGCCATTTGGTTGGCACCGGCGTATCGGCGGCGGCGATTTTTCACCTGCGCCAGGCGCTGGACCAGGCGGGATACAGCAAGGTTCGAATCGTTGCCTCATCTGGTTTTGGCCCGGCTAAATGCAAAACCATGGCGGTAGCCAACGCGCCGATCGATGTCATCGGGACGGGCAGTTACTTGCCCGAGAATTGGGTGGAGACTTACGCTACCGCCGACATCATCGCCTATGACGGTCAACCAAGGGTCAAGGTCGGACGCGAATTCCTGCTTGCCAAGCCGGTCCGGTAAAATGGGAAGCCCCGAAGAATGCCCTTGACCGTCTACAACACATTGTCCCGCCGAAAAGAACGGTTCGCGCCGCAATCGCCGGAGCGGGTGACGATGTATGTTTGCGGCCCAACCGTGTACGATTTCGCCCATCTTGGCAATGCCAGGCCGGCGATTGTGTTCGATACGCTTTACCGGTTGCTGCGCAGGGAATATCCGTGCGTCACCTATGTGCGCAACATCACCGATGTCGATGACAAGATCAATGCCGCGGCGGCGGCCAATGGCGAGAGCATCCAGGATCTGACCGCCCGCACCGAAGCTTATTATCTGGCTGACATGGATGCGTTGAACGTGCTGCGCCCGGACGCGCAACCGCGGGTCACGGATCATATTCCAGATATTATTTCGTTTGTGCGGCGATTGCTCGATCTCGGCTATGCCTATGAGGCTCAGGGGCATGTGCTGTTTGCGGTTACGTCGATAGCCGATTATGGCAAGCTGTCGGGGCGCAGTCTGGAGGATATGCTGGCCGGGGCGCGGGTGGATGTGGCGCCCTATAAGCGCTATCCAGGCGATTTCGTCTTGTGGAAACCGTCTTCTCGCGAGTTGCCGGGGTGGGACAGCCCATGGGGCCGCGGGCGGCCGGGCTGGCATATCGAATGCTCGGCGATGAGCAAACGCCATCTAGGCGAGACCATCGACATTCACGGCGGCGGGAGCGACCTGGTTTTCCCGCATCATGAGAATGAACTGGCGCAAAGCACCGGCGCTCATGGCGGCAAGACCTATGCCCGTTATTGGATGCATAACGGCATGGTAACGGTCGATGGCGAGAAAATGTCCAAAAGCCTGGGAAATTTTTTCACCGTCCGCGATGTGCTTCACCAAGCGCCGGGCGAGGCTATTCGTTTTTTTATGCTGTCGACCCACTACCGGCAGGCGATCGATTGGACGCAGGCGGGCCTGGCCCGGGCAAAGCAGGCGCTGGACCGGTGTTACCTGGCATTGCGCCGGGTCAAGGAGATCTCGGCCGGCAGACAACCGATCCCGCCGGAGGTTGAGGCTGCGCTGGAGGACGATCTCAATACACCGCTGGCCATCAGCCTGCTGCATGCGACCGTCACCGACCTGAACATCGCCCGGGATGCCGCCCGGCAAGCGGCATTGAAGGGGCAGATCCTGGCAATTGGCGAGATTCTCGGTCTGTTGCATCGAGATCCAGATGTCTGGCTGGCGGGACAGGGGAACGATCGGGCGGAAATCGCGGCGGCGATCGCAGCGCGGGCGGCGGCGCGCTTGGCGAGGAATTTCGCCGAAGCCGACCGTATCCGCCAGGCATTGGCGGATCGGGGTATTGTGCTGGAAGACGGGCCGAAAGAAACCGTGTGGCGGCGGATCGATTGACAGAGGTGAGGGCGATGGCGGGCGAGCGGGTTTATCTTTACGATTCCACCTTGCGCGATGGCGCGCAGACATATGGGGTGGATTTTTCCGTTGCCGACAAGCAGGCGATTGCCCAGGCGCTCGATCGATTGGGGATCGATTACGCCGAAGGCGGCTGGCCGGGGGCCAATCCGACCGACGACGCTTTTTTTCGCCCGCGCGCCGCGCTTGCACCGCACGCGCCTTTCAGCTTTCGGCATGACCCGCCGGCCTGGGCGCAGCGCTGGCAACGATCCAGGGCTGGCCGGGCTGATCGATAGCGGCGCCAGGGTGGTTTGTCTGGTCGGCAAAAGCTGGGATTTCCAGGTCGATGTCGCTCTTGGGATCGAGCGCTCGGAGAATGTCGCCATGATCGGCGACAGCATCGCCCATCTGGTGGCGCGCGGTCGGGAGGCGATCTTCGATGCCGAACATTTCTTCGATGGCTATCGCGCCAATCCGGCTTATGCCATGGCGTGTTTGCAGGCGGCTTACAGCGCCGGCGCGCGCTGGATCGTCTTGTGCGACACCAATGGCGGTTCGCTGCCACGGGATATCGAGCGCATCGTTGCCGCGGTAACGCTTGAAATTCCCGGCGACCGGCTGGGGATCCATTGCCACAATGACAGCGAAACGGCGGTTGCCAATAGTTTGGCGGCGGTGCAGGCCGGGGTGCGGCAGGTACAAGGGACGCTGAACGGTTTGGGCGAGCGGTGCGGCAATGCCAATCTGATTTCGGTTTTACCGGCGTTGATGTTGAAAATGGGCTACGATACCGGCGTCACCCGCGAGGGATTGGCGCAGTTGACGTCGATTTCGCACATGGTCGATGAGAGGCTGAACCGCGCGCCGTGGCGCCATGCTTGCTATGTTGGCGAGAGCGCCTTTGCCCATAAGGGCGGGCTGCATGTGTCGGCGGTGGAAAAAGATCCCAGCACCTACGAGCATGTGCCGCCGGAAGCGGTTGGCAACCGGCGCAAGATCCTGGTATCGGATCAGGCTGGGCGCTCGAACATCGTCAATCGCTGCCGCGATGCCGGCATCGACGTATCGGAGGGCGGCGAAGCCGTCGCCCGACTGGTCGAACTGGTCAAGAATCGTGAATATGAAGGCTATGCCTACGATGGCGCCGATGCCAGCTTCGAATTGCTTGCCCGGCGCAGCCTGGGTAAGATGCCGGTCTATTTTACCGTCAATTCGTTTCGCGTTATCGATGAGCGGCGCTGGAACGCGGTTGGCCATCTGGTGACTTTGTCAGAGGCAACCATTCGCGTGACGGTCGAGGGCCGCCAGCAAATGACGGTTGCTGACGGCAACGGTCCGGTCGATGCGTTGGACGCCGCCTTGCGCAAGGCGCTCACCTCGATCTATCCGGTCTTGGGCGGTTTGCGGCTGGTCGATTACAAGGTGCGCATTCTCACCCCCCAGGATGCCACCAAGGCGGTTTACGCGGGTGATGATCGAAAGCCAGGATGAAAGCGGCGAACGTTGGAGTACCGTCGGGGTTTCGCCCAATATCATCGATGCTTCGTTCAACGCCTTGTACGATGCCATCACCTATAAACTGTTTCGCGCCGCCGAATTGGAGCGAGCGGCGTGACCCAAGGCCAGCCGGCGATCATTTTGGTTGAAGCGCAGCTGGCGGAAAATATCGGCGCGGCGGCGCGCGCCATGCTCAATTTCGGTCTAAGCGCCATGCGCTTGGTGTCGCCTAGGCCGGAATGGCCCAACCAGCGGGCGGCGGCGGCGGCGGCCGGGGCGGATGCGGTGTTGCGCCAGGCCGTCCTCTATCGCTCGACGCTAGAGGCCATTGCCGATTGCCAGCATGTTTATGCCGCTCTGCCAGGTCGCGCGATATGGTCAAGCGGGTGATCACGCCGGAACAAGCCGGGCGTGAACTGCGTTTGCACGCGGCGGCTGGCCGGCGGACGGCGTTATTGTTCGGCCCCGAGCGAACCGGGCTGGTCAATGACGATGTCGTCTTGTGCGATACGGTGATCGCGGCGCCTGTGAACCCCGAATTTTCGTCGCTCAACCTGGCCCAGGCGGTTTACTGGTGGCTTATGAGTGGCGCCGCGCCAACGACGTCCTGGCGCCGGCTGACGAACGCGCCGCCGATTCGCCGGTCGCCGATAAGGGGCATGTGATGAGCTTTCTCTTGCGCTTGGAAAAGGAGCTGGATGCATGCGGTTTTTTGCGCGTGTCGCATATGCGCGCAGCGATGGTGCGTAATTTGCGTTGCCTGTTTACCCGCGCTCAGCCGACCGATCAGGAGATTCGCACCTTGCACGGGGTGTTGACTGAATTAGTGACCAGACGATTGGAGCGGCATGCCGATGACGGGCCAGGGGCCGCGCTATCTTGAGCTTGACGGCCGGTGCGGCGTCGTTATAGTGCGCGCTTCTTACCGCGAGATGGCCTTTTGGCATCTGGCGACGGAAGGGTTCCGTCGCACGCGAGGACTCTTATCGTCAGAGTGAAGCATGACCAAACGCGTGGAAGCCAAATAAAAATCAATCGCCGCTTGGGCGTTAATCTGTGGGGCCGCCCGAAGAGCCCGCTCAATAGGCGCGATTATGGCCCAGGTCAACATGGCCAGCGCCGCAAGAAGCCGACCGATTACGGTTTGCAGCTGGCGGCCAAACAGCGGCTGAAGGGCTATTACGGCAATATCGGCGAACGCCAGTTCCGTAAATATTATTTTGAGGCGATTCGCCGCCGCGGCGACACGTCGGAAAATCTGATCGAGCTTTTGGAACGGCGTCTGGATGCGGTGATCTATCGCATGAAATTTGCCATCACTCCCTTTGCCGCCCGCCAGCTGGTCAATCACGGTCATCTGCTGGTCAATGGCGCGCGCGTCAACATCCCCTCCTATTTGGTGAAGGATGGCGATGTCATCGAGTTGCGCGCCAAGGCCAAGCAAATGGCGGTCGTGATCGAAGCGACCCAATCGTCGGAACGCGACGTGCCGGACTATGTTTCGGTCGATCATCACGCCATGAAAGGGTCCTTCGTCCGCGCGCCAAAGCTTTCCGACGTACCCTATCCAGTGCAGATGGAACCGAATCTGGTCATCGAATTCTATTCGCGTTGAGTTGTGTCGAGCCCTGGCTTCGGGCAAGGGCTCGTCTCGCCAGGGCCGCTCTGCTCCTGGGCTGGTTGATCGGTCGTCCGTGAAAATCGCGGAACTCGCTTGCGCGAGGAGGATGCCTTGCTCGTCTGGCTGCATAAACAGAGCGTCCAGTTCGAGAATCTTACCGACTCCATCGACACCGGCGCGCCGTTTCTTCTTTCACGTCATGGCCAACCTCGCCCGATGCTACGATTGGGTAATCGATTCTCGAGAGGGTGTCATGGCTGAAAAGCGGATTTGTATTGAAATAGAGATAACAAATGAATAGTTCAGCCGCTATCGATGAAATCATTGCCAGTCGAGAACATGGGAGTCGTGAACAACCTTCTCACTATCGTTATATTTTCACCCTTTTTGGAATATACGGGCGACCTGCGGGTAAGGTGATTCCCGTCTCTGTGGTGGTTCGGCTGTTAGCTGAATTGGACTGCGAACCATCAAGTGTCCGTTCTTCAATCTCCCGGTTGAAGTCAAGGGGGTGCTTATCAGTAAAAAAACCTCATTCGGTAGTGGATACGCACTCTCAGAAAGTCTTGAGCCACATATGCAAGTTGGCGACGAGCGGATATTTTCGCCTCGCCCTATGGGGATCAGCGATTCGTGGCTGCTAGTGTCATTTTCTGTACCGGAAAGCGAACGTCAGAATCGGTATAAGATTCGCGTCGGACTGTCTCGGATGGGATTTGGCACTGTAGGAGCAGGCCTGTATATCGGTCCGGCTCGTTTAGAGGCTGATGCCGTCGAGTACATTCGTGAGCATCAACTCTGGGAGTTTGTTGAGTTTTTCGTGTGTCAACCGAATGGCCTTGGCGATCTCCAAAAAAAAGTATCGCGATGGTGGAACTTAGAGGTTCTTGGAAACGAATACAAGGGATTTGTAGATTTATATCAGCCCGATGTTCTCAGATGGCAGTCGAATTTACGTAAAGGTGCGGCAGCTGTTCGCGATGCATTTAAGGTTTACGTGCCAATGGTCACTCATTGGCGCAGGCTTCCATACCTGGATCCTGGCTTGCCTCTCGAACTGTTACCGACAAACTGGATTGGTACTCCTGCACGCAAGGTTTTTAGCGATCTGCATCGTATTCTAAACCCGCTTGCGGCGCGGTACGTTACCCAAGTGTTGAGGGAACATATCAGATAAAAGCGAATCGCTTAACGGAAGCGAGTATCTGAGCGCCTCCAACACCCCCAACTCTAAAAATCGAGAGTCGATAAATTCAATGAGTTATGAGAGCGGAAAGTGAAAATTCAAAGGTTATTTGGAGGCGCTCATCTCATCTGCGACTTTGACCCATTTCTAGGGCTTGGGATTTTCATTGCGCACCTCGATGAAAGCGAGGATATCGGTTTCGAATTCGGCTGCGACATGCAAAGGCCGACAATGTCTCTGGCACCGCTCCAACAGCGAACGCGGCGTTTTGCGCCGCCGAAGCCGAGCTTCGAGAAAACTCCGCTCATCGCCGCTCAATACGACAAAATCCGCCTGTCTACCCATCGCCAACAACCGCTTCCATCCGATAAGGACGAAAGCATATAACGATGCCTTTCCTGGCGCGCTTATGCAATCGCTGCGACAATCGGCCCTGTGTGCCGGCCTGCGTCGAAAGCTGCGTCGGCGGTGCGCGCATGATTGGCGATGTCAAGGACTCGAACAGCCAGGATCGCTCGCGCGATCAAGCAGTATATCGCTATCAGCCGTACAAAGCCGCTTATAAAGGCGACGCGCTCGGCAACCTCCATAAGAGCCAATTGTGTATCTGGAATGAAGAGGTCGGCGCGACCATGCGATAGCATGACCGGCAAAAAGCTCTGGGGAACCGCGCGTTTCGCACTGCCGGCCTTTGCCGACGGCACATCGATGCGCGCCGCTTTGGCATTGGCTATGGCGACAAGATTCGGATCGAAAGCCCGGGAGGAGCCGTTTTGGGCGTGGCTCTGGTCACTGGCGGGGTGAAGTCGGGGGTGATTGGCATCGAGCGCGGTTTCGGCCATTGGGAGTTGGGTGCGCGCCGCCATCAGATCGATAGCGAGAGCAAGGGGGGAACCCTTATATTGCCGCCGGGGTCAATCTGAACGATCTTGGCTTTGCCGACCCAACGCGTCAAATATCAGCCGCGTGGCTGGAACCGGTCAGCGGCGCTGCGGTTCGTCAGGGTTTGCCCGCGCGGATCTCTTCGCTCGGGCTGTCCGGCTTGGTCTAGTGGATTGAATTCGACGTTTGCATCCACCATCTGCTCGGCGCCTGCGGGATTTCGCCCTAAAATTCGGCGCAGGGAATGATCCAAGGCTCATGCTTGGCGGCTTCAACCCATTCCAGGATCGCCGGCAGGGCCATAAGTGCGTCGATATAAGCTCGAGCTTCTTCTTCCAAGGGCACCTCATAGGTGATGAAGCGGGTCGCCACCGGCGCATACATGGCGTCGGCAATGGTGAAATGCCCAAACAGCAGGGGCCCGTTAGCGCCATATTGGCGGCGGCAATCGCGCCACAGCGCGCTGATTCGGTTGATGTCTTCTTGTACCTGGGGGGTGACGCCGCGCTGGGGAAAACGGCTGCGGATATTCATGGGCAGATGCTGGCGCAAGGCTTGAAAACCAGAATGCATCTCAGCGCTCACCGCGCGGGCATGGGCGCGGGCATGGGCATCTTCCGGCCACAACTTTGCGTCCGGTTGCCATTCGGCTAAGCTTTCGCAGATGGCCAAACTGTCCCAGACCGCCCGTCCGTCCGCCACCAGGCATGGCACCCGGCCGCTGGGGCTGTAACGCAGAATTTCGCCCCTTGTCCCTGGCTGATCCATGGGGATTACCTGCTCCTCGAAGTCAAACCCCGCTTGGCGAGCGGCAACCCAGGATCGCATCGACCAGGATGAATAATTCTTGTTGCCGATATAAAGTGTCGCGTTCAACATTCCGCTTTCTCCGCAAAGCTGAGGCAGGGCATTTCAGGCGATCTGGCAACCGCCGCAAGCTGGCGGTCGAATTTCCTTACTCTCTTGGTTCTATTCTGCGATGACTTCGTTTTTACCCTTGCTCGATACCGCCCCTTCGGCCTTGCCGCTCACTCTGGTCAGCCGGGACAACTTGTCCTTGTGCCTGGAGCGCCTCAGCCAAGCGCAGCGCAACTGGGTTGGCGCGTGCCGCTTCGTTGCTGATCCGCAAACAACATGCGCACTGCCTGCCGCCGATGGCGATCTTGCCGGCTATCTGGTCGGTATCGCCGACAATGACGGCGCCGATACCGACTTGTGGGCGCTGGCTGGTTTGCCGGCAAGCCTGCTCCCCGGTCAATACCAGCTCGCTGAACCGCCGGCAAGCTCAAAGGCGGCTAGCCGGCTGGCGCTTGGCTGGGCGCTTGGCGCGTATGATTTTCACCGCTACAAGGCGGTCAAGCGCCCCTTAGCCGAGCTGGTTTGGCCAAGCGATGCCGACCGCCTGTGGGTGGAAATCCAGGCCAAGGCGATCTGGCAAGGACGCGATCTGATCAACACCCCGGCCTGCGATCTGCTGCCAAGCCATTTGGCGGCAAAGGCCAGCGCTCTTGCCGCCGAATTTGGCGCCCGCTGCCAGATCATTACCGGTGACGATCTGTTGGCGGCCAATTATCCGGCGATCCATCTTGTCGGCCGGGCCAGCGCCGATGCCCCGCGCTTGATTGACATGGCGTGGGGCGATCCAGCGCATCCCAAGGTAACGCTGGTTGGCAAGGGGGTGTGTTTCGATAGCGGCGGCTTGGACATTAAACCCTCCAGCGGCATGAAGCTGATGAAAAAGGATATGGGGGGAGCGGCAACGGCGCTCGCCGTGGCGCGGATGGCGATGGCAAGCGCTTTACCGGCGCGACTGCGCGTGCTGGTGCCGGCGGTGGAAAATGCCGTGTCGGGCAATGCGTATCGTCCCGGCGATATTGTCGCCACCCGCAAAGGGCTGACGGTTGAAGTCGGCAATACCGATGCCGAGGGCCGATTGATCTTGTGCGATGCGCTAGCCGAAGCCGATCGGGAAAAGCCGGCTCTGTTGATCGATTGCGCAACCTTGACCGGCGCGGCCCGGGTGGCGCTGGGGCCGGAAGTGCCAGCTTGTTTCTGCCGTCAGGATGATTTGGCGGCCGATTTCGAGCGCGCCTCAACACGAACTCAAGATCCGATGTGGCGTCTGCCCTTATGGGAGGGGTATCGCAAGCTGCTGAACAGCAACGTGGCCGATATCTCTTCAACCGGCGAGAGCAGCTTTGCCGGCGCGATCACGGCCGCTTTGTTTTTGGCTGAATTCGTGTCGCCGTCAACGCCCTGGCTGCATCTGGATATCATGGGCTGGAACAACCGCTCGCGTCCTGGCCGTCCAGAAGGCGGCGAAGTGCAGATGGCCCGCGCCCTTTACGAATTGATCCGCCAACGCATCGAGGGACGATCGTTTTCATGAAATCGGCTCTTGCAGCTTGGACGCGAGGCGGTTAGGTTTCGCGTTCAGGGCCGCAATAGCTCAGCTGGTAGAGCACGTCATTCGTAATGATGGGGTCGGGGGTTCGATTCCCTCTTGCGGCACCAGCGGTTCCGGGCCGGGGTCGGGGAAATTTTGCTTGCCAAACACTGTTTTCTGGCTATGGTGCGATGCCTTGATGCTGGTTGGACGGCTGTTTTGCAGTGGGCGCGTAGCTCAGCGGGAGAGCACTACGTTGACATCGTAGGGGTCACAGGTTCAATCCCTGTCGCGCCCACCAGTATTTTCAATGGCTTAGAGATTTTAACTGGCGACTATGAAAGTTCAATTGAACAGGTAAGCCCAATTGAACGAAACGAAGTCGATTTTGTCGCGCGTCAACCGCTGACGATGAGTTCGCACAACTCCCGACGCTGGGACAAGCTGTTAAGTGGAAGTCAACGATTTTGTCAATTTTTACATTGATTTTTGCGTTCCTGCGGTGAAAGACGGCACATCGAATTTTCGAAGCCGGATTGAATCCAAGCATTAAGACCTGCCGCAGCCATGCGGTTTGCGTTTACCGGATATTTGCTCATAAAATTTGCGTTTTGATCATGTCCTTTGAACAGTCGCCGTTTGGTGAAATAGGTATCGAATCTGGCCTAATCACCGCCAACTGTCCGAGTCTTTGCGACTCATTCGACACAGTCTTGCACACGCCGATTTCAGCGATAAACAGGCGTCTTCAAACGCGCCTAAAAAGAGTAAAAGCCCCTTGGCATCCTCTTCAGTTGGAGATGAGAAGCTCCTGGAATGCGCCATGGTCAGCTCCACCCATGACGGAATAGCGGACAGCCACCGGCTCGATTTTGAACTGAGCGAATGTCTCGCGAATTTCCGGCTTGTCGCTGATCGACAAGATCAACCGCCCCCCGATGGTGGCGAGAAGCTCGTCTAGCAACTGTGTCTAGGAGGGGCTTGGTTTATGCGCCATGGAGCACCCGTTTTAAGGACGGCATTCGCGATAGTGACCAGCTTGCGGGCAATTGCGACAATGACGAGTTTATGTGGCTTTCCACGTTCCTTGAGACGTTTGGCGAGGGGCGTCAGCGCTGGATTGTGGTATGCGGCGGCCAGCGCAGCCTGGAATTCAAAGCCTCCATGGCGTTCGTCGTGTATACGATCCGACGCACATCCCTGGGAAAGGCGAAGAAGGGAATGAATTCCTGTCAAACGCGCCGCCACATCTGACCGATGGCCGGGAATTTCCGCCCCCGAAAGCCGCCCCCGAAAGCCGCCCCCGAAAGCCGCCCTCGAACGATGTCAGCGCCGCCTCGGCAGCAGTGTCGTCTATGGCCGAACAGATCATCTTCATCGCACGCGCCAAGTCTCTGCGCTCCTTCCAGGAGGCGAGATCCAATGAATTTCTCAAGAGATGGACGATGCAGGTCTGTACGGTGGTTTGCGGAAACACCGCGTCGATCGCATCGGGAAAGCCCTTCAGCCCGTCAACGACGGCAATGAGAATATCCTCTGCGCCCCGCTTCCTCAGCTCGTTCATCACCCGCAGCCAGAACTTCGCGCCCTCATTGGTTTCAATCCAAAGCCCAAGGATTTATTTCGTCCCGTCGCCACGAACCCCGAGCGCGACATGAACAGCCTTGTTGCCAACCGTTCCTTCGTCGCGGATCTTCACCCGCAGCGCGTCGAAGAACACCAAGGGATAGACAGGCTCCAGCGGACGGGACTGCCAGGCCGCAATCTCGTCGAGAACCGCGTCAGTAACTGCTGAAATCAGGTCCGGCGAGACATCCGCGCCGTATAGCTCCTGAACATGGGCGGCGATCTCGCGCGTGCTCATGCCGCGCGCATACATCGAGACGATCTTGTCGTCGAACCCTGGAAACCGCCGCTGGTATTGGGCAAGGAGATGCCGATTGAGGCTCGATTGCCGGTCGCGCGGAATGGACAATTCCAGCGAACCATCCTCCGTTGGAACTGTCTTCTTTCCATAGCCATTGCGGCTGTTGCCACTGCCGCCGTCGTTTGAAAGATGGTGATCCATCTCCGCGTTCAGCGCACGTCCGGCCAGCGCCTTCTTCAACCGATCAATCAGGCCGCCGCCGTCAAAGGCGCTCTTCGCATCAACCCCGCCGAGCAATTGATCCAATAGTGCATCCGGAATAACCGCCTCTTTCCGTCGTGCCATGGGTGCTCTCCTTCAAACCCATTATGCACGCCCATACACGAAACTCCTGACAGTCCTGCGCAGAGCGGGATGGCGTCGATGCGCAACCAGCTTTCTCCTTCCGCCATGACCGTCGCCCCTGGCCAGCGGTCACAGGCCAGCTTGAACGCCGGATCGCCACGCATCAGCGGATCGTGTCCGCCAGCCTGTGCCGGATCCGGTCGGAGGATCGGCCATCTGCCAGACAAGCTGCCAGACGCTCGGCAAGCCCCAGCCGCCGCTCAACTTCCCGCAACGCCAGAACACCGGCATCCGACGACAAACGATCCCGTCGTCGTGTCCCCATCCGTGGTGTAGGTGATCAGTTGTCACTAGCGATCTCCGGGTAGGGTCGGGTTGCGAGACGCGCACCTAACCAGAGGATCACCGATGACCAACGAGATGATGAGCCTTCGCACGCTGGTGGAGAAGACCCCCGACGCGGATATCCTACGCGAGATGATCGGCTTTGCGGCCAAGCGCCTGATGGAGATGGAGGTCGGCAGCCTGACGGGCGCCGGCTACGGCGAGAAGAGCCCCGACCGGCTGGCGCAGCGCAATGGCTACCGGGACCGGGCCTGGGAGACACGCGCCGGAACCGTCGAGCTGCGCATCCCCAAGCTGCGCCAGGGAAGTTACTTCCCTGGCTTCCTGGAGCCGCGGCGGCTGGCCGAGAAGGCCCTGACAGCCGTGATCCAGGAAGCCTACGTCCAGGGTATCTCGACGCGCTCGGTCGATGATCTCGTCAAGGCGCTGGGCATGAGCGGCATCTCGAAGAGCCAGGTCAGCCGGCTGTGCGAAGAGATCGACGGCAAGGTGAAGGCCTTCCTCGAGCGGCCGATTGAGGGCGACTGGCCCTATCTGTGGGTCGATGCGACTTACGTGAAGGTGCGCCAAGCCGGGCGCATCGTCTCGGTGGCCGTCATCGTGGCGGTCGGGGTGAACACCGACGGCCGGCGCGAGGTGCTGGGCATGGATATCGGTCCATCGGAAGCCGAGACGTTCTGGACAGCCTTCCTGCGCAAGCTGGCGCGACGCGGCCTGCGCGGCGTGAAGCTTGTCGTCTCGGATGCCCACGAGGGCCTCAAGGCCGCTGTGTCGAAGGTTTTGACCGCCACCTGGCAGCGCTGCCGGGTGCACTTCATGCGCAACGCCCTTGCCCATGCGGGGCGCAGCGGCCGGCGCGTCGTCTCCGCCTTCATCGCCACGGCCTTCGCCCAAGATGACGCCGAGGCGGCGAGCGCCCAATGGAGGCGCGTCGCCGACCAGATCCGCCCCAAGGTCTCCAAGCTTGCCGCCTTGATGGACGAGGCGGAGCCCGATGTGCTGGCCTACATGAGCTTTCCGCCGCAGCACCGCACCAAGCTGCACTCGACAAACCCGCTGGAGCGTCTCAATGGCGAAATCAAGCGGCGCACCGAGGTCGTCGGGATCTTCCCCAACGAGGCCGCTATCGTCCGCCTCGTCGGCGCGATCCTGCTCGAACAGAACGACGAGTGGGCCGTGCAACGCGCCCGCTATATGACGCTGGAAACCATCGCTCCTTTCGGCGATGATCCCACCGTCATCCTGCCCGTCGCGGCAGCCTGACCGGTTCGGCGCTGCCCCAGGACGCTGCCCAAGCTCGGCCACCTACACCACGGATGGGGACAGGACCTCCCCGTCAAAACGAGCATCGACAACCTTGCCACAAACAGGTGACAGACCAGGCAGACCTGGCATAGTTTTGCGCATGGCGGGTGGCGTCCCTTGCGATGGGAATTTCGGCAGCGATAAGAAAATTCTACATTAAATCAATGACTTGATGCTACACCCGCCAACCAGGTGAATAATCCAGGCTAAGGCCGTTGCCATCGCTGGCGCCGCCGCCATCTCGCCGCCGAAAAGAACATAGACCGACGCTTGCGGGTTGCGAACCCGTAACAACGGCAGGCGTTGCCAGCACGAATTTGGGTCACGGTAACGCCAAAACAAAATGGCCCGTGTCATTTTCATCCAAGAGTGTGGCAAAGTCTGGCAGAATTACCTTATAGGTGAGATAGCGGATGGGTGGATCCTCGCTGGACGGAGCCTCTATCTTGTCTCACACTACCCTTGCGTCAATGGCCGTGCCAGGCAACGCTTTTACGCGGTTTCAATGAAAAACAAAATGACCGATAAGACTGGGTGGTAAATTTTTGGCAGCAGGGGTGTTGAGCGTGCAGGTTGAGGAAATGATTGTTCAGTATGGAGCCTGGTTTTATGCTATTACCTTTATATGGACAGCTTTGGAGGGAGAAACTTTCGTTATTATTGCCGGGTACGCTGCTCATGAAGGATTGTTGGATCCATATTTTCTTGTTATTTTTGCTTGGGGTGGAAGTTTTTTGGGAGATCAGGTATTTTTTTTACTTGGGCGGAAATTCGGTCAAAGATTATTGCGCCGTTTCCCAAAATGGCAACCGGGAGTCGCTCGTGCGTTGGAAATGCTCAAGCGTTACAATACCGGTTTCGTTCTCTCGTTCCGTTTCATCTATGGCGTACGCAATTTAGCGTCTTTTGCCATGGGAATGAGCCCATTATCGTGGCGGCGCTTTAGCTTTTTGAATTTCATTGCCGCTGGGGTCTGGGCGAGCTCGTTTGTCTCGCTTGGCTATTGGCTTGGCGAAGGGTTCAAGGCGATCCTGGGCGATGCGGTCGAATATGTCGGGCTGGGGTTACTTGCCGGCTTCTTGTTTTTGGCGTGGTTCATCGTGTCGGCGCCAAGCCGGCGAGCCAAGCGTCAGGCGCGGCAGGCGGCGATGGCGAGCGCTCAGGAAAATCCCGCGCCACGACCGTGAATGACGGGCGGTCAAGGCATTCGGATCAGCCAAACCGGAATGCTGGCGAGAAACCAAAGGGCGAGAACCAGATAGACCGCCAACGGCACAAGAAACGAGATCCCGCCGATGGTCGCGAGCAGCGATGACGCGATCAGACGGTGCAGCCGGGGGCCGATGGCGCCGTCATCGATGGCGCGGGCATGGCGATGCCAGCGAGCAAGCCCGAAGGTTACCGCCAGCGCCAGTGCGCTGAAACCAAGGCTCGATGGGATTCCCAATCCGGCAAGCAGCCCTGACCCGGCGGCAATCAGCCAGTAAGCAAAAGCCAACGCCGCTTGTAACGAGGATGGCAGGACAAACAGCCGGTCCAGCGCCTGTCGCTGAAAGCGGTTGGGCGAGGGCAGGGCTTTCATTGGCGCGCGCATCTGCGATTCGTTTTCCTGGGGGTGACGTTGAAGAAAAATCAGCCTGTCAGTATAAGGATCGGTTGCCGGCAAACCAATGATTTCCTTGTTATCACCGGATTCTCACCAGTTGGACGGTCCAGGGCGCTTGTGCGATCAAGGGGGATGCAGGGAATTGATTCGTCGCAGATGTCGATCTTAGCTTGTCAAGAGCCCCCGGATACGGCGATAGAGTAGATGGGAACGTTCGACCCCGCCAGGCAAAGCGGCACAACGAGAAGGACGAACGCTATGAGATCGTGCTCAAGCGAACCAGGGATGGGCGGCGTTAAAATGGGCGTGGTTCCATCCGTTGCCATTTTGCATCTGGCTACCGGATTGGGCCGATGAGGGAAAAACGACGCCTGTTCTGGCGCACGGTCCCTGGGCGCGCAATTCTTGCTGCGATCTTTTGGCGGCCTTTTCCGTCTCGCCAGCTGGTTCTGCGTGAAGGCGACCGGCTGCGGTCGTTCACCTTGTCGCCGCGCTTGCAATTGCTGGCTGTCGCCGCTGGGCTTGGGGTGGCGATCTGGGCGGTAACGGCAACCTTTGCCCTGATCAATGACAATCTGCGTTTGCGTGCGGCTCTCCTTGAAGCCGAGCGCCACCGGCTCGCCTACCATGAACTGATGGATGAGGTCTCGGGACAGCATCATAAAGTCCGGGCGGCGACGGGCGATCTGGAATATTACCGCGGTTATCTGGTTGCTCTGCTGGATCAGATCCATGGCTATCAGGAAACTCTGTTCAAGGCGATCAACCGCAATTTTCCTGGAAAAGAAGAAGATGAGCGCTCCAGACTTTCTGGAGCCGATCTCGCCTTGCGCGGGCAGCTGGACGAGATGGCGCGCAATCTGGCCGGGCTGAACGAGCGAAGCGACATGCTGCAGCTCGATCTAGCGGCGATGCGCTCGCAGCTTGCCGATAGCGACGATCAACGCTTGCGTTTCGCCACCGCGCGCGCCGCTCAGGAACGCCGGATCGATCGGCTGGAAAAGGACCTGACCGCAGCTCGCGCGCGTAGCGCCGAACTCGACCGGACCATCGCCGCCCGGCAATTGGCGATCGACCAGCTGCATGCCGCCCGCCATCAGGCATTGAAAGAACGCGATGCCGCCAATGAGCGCATGGCCTTGGCGGTGCGCCGCCTGGAGACGCGTGAGAGCGAGCATCGAGACGCGCTCGCCCAGCTCAATCAACGGACCCAAACCTCGATCCTGCTGGTCGAGAATATCATTGCTTCGACCGGTCTCAATCTCGCTAAAATGCCGGTTTCGCCTTTATCGGTCGGTCCACGCCAGCCGCGCGGCGGCCCCTTCGTGCCTTGGCGAGGCGAAATCGAACGCCCGGCATCGCCCGATCGCGATACGTTGACGCCGCTCAATCGCAATTTGCTCCGGTTGGAGCAGTTGCGCTTGCTGCTGAAAGCATTGCCCGTATCGACGCCGTTGGTCGATCTCCAGATGATGAGCCCGTTTGGCTATCGCCGCGATCCGTTCAACGGCCGTCCTGCCATGCATGAAGGAATCGATTTGAGCGCGCCGACCGGAACGTCAGTTTTCGCCGCGGCCAGCGGCCGGGTAGCCTTTGCCGGGTGGAAAAACGCCTATGGTCAGTTGGTTGAGATCGAGCATGGGTTCGGTTTGCGCACCCGCTATGCACATTTGTCTCGAATTGATGTCAAAGAAAGCGATATGGTAACCCAAGGGCAGGTTGTCGGTGGCGTTGGCACCACGGGCCGATCGACAGGGTCGCATTTGCATTATGAGATTTTGCTTGAAGGCAAACCGTACAATCCCGCCACATTTCTCAAGGTAAAGGGCTATGTTCTCAAGGAATAAACGGGCGCTCCAACCTCCTGAGGCTCTGCCAAGCCGCACGATCGGAGCGGTCCCATCGATCGTCAGCGCCGATATGACCGTGGTTGGCGATCTTGCCAGCGTGGGCGAGGTCCATATCGATGGCACGGTGCAAGGGGATGTAACGGTAAAATCGTTGGTATTGGGGGAGGGGGCTAAAGTTCAGGGCACGATCACCGCCGAGCGGGTGCGGGTGTGCGGTTTTGTCACCGGCAGTATCAAGGCGCAGGAAGTCGTCTTGGTGCGGACCGCCAGGGTACAGGGAAATATTTTGCATCGCCAGATGACCATCGAGGCGGGAGCGTGGTTGGAGGGGATGTGCAGCCGGTTCGAAAATGTCGAGAATAGCGAAGCGGTGGAGGGTGAGATCATGGAGACTGATTATGAGAATATCCCTTCCGATTCCGCGCAGCTTTTTCAGATCAAGGACGATTGATCCCGGGCTTTGCGCTTGCGAGATCCGCTCATAGAGGCGGCAGTTCCAGGCAGGTTCGAAACAAGGCAGCGTCGATATTGCCGCCCGAGGCGACGGCAATGACCGTGCGGTTGGCCACCGGCGTCAGACCGCTGAGGGCGGCCGCCAGAGCAACCGCCCCTCCTGGTTCGACCACCAGCTTGAAATCGCGCCAGGCGGTGTGGATTGCCCGTTTGACAGTGTCGTCATCGACCGCAACCCCCTGGACGCCGTAGGTCGCCAGAAGCGGCAAGGTCAGTTCGCCCGGCATGCTTGCCATCAAGGCATCGCAGATTGAACCGGAGTTGCGCTCATTGCTTTGCCGACGGCCCGAGCGCAGCGAGCGGGCGGTATCGTCGAAGCCAACCGGTTCGGCTGCCCAGATTTGGCTGTTTGGAAAGGGGCCGGCAAGCGCCAGGGCGATGCCGGCAGCCAAGCCGCCGCCGCTGCAATTGACCAGCACATCGTTCGGGGTAAGGTTGCGTTCGCGACAATCGAGCGCGATTTCCAAACCAACCGTTCCTTGACCGGCGATGATACCGCCATCATCGTAGGGCTTGACCAAGGTGGCGCCGCGATCGCGCGCCAGATCGGCGCCGATGGTTTCGCGATCGTCGCTAATCCGGTTGAACAGCACGATGTCGGCGCCATAATCGCGGGTATTGGCGATCTTCGTTGCCGGCGCGTCGTCTGGCATGAGAATCGTTGCCGGCATCCCCAGCAACCGCGCTGCCGCCGCCACGCCCTGGGCATGGTTGCCCGAGGAAAAGGCCACGACGCCGGCTTGCCGTTTTGCCAGCGGAATCAGCAATAACCGGTTGAGCGCGCCGCGGAATTTGAACGAGCCTGTTTGCTGGAGCGATTCGGCCTTGAGCAGAAGCCGCCCGCCCAGGCGATCGTTGAGCCGCATCGATTCCAGCAAGGGGGTGGCGCGCGCGAAAGGGGCAAGGCGTATGGCGGCGGCTTCGAGATCGGCCAGCGTCGGCGGGCAGAGTGCACAGTTGGCATCGGTTAGCATATTGCAAGCTTCGCTCAATTATTGACGTTGACGGTTGCATTGGCCTCGCAGCGCAGAACGCACCAGTTTGCCGCCAGAGTCCCTGAACGGTTTGGCGCCGGGCGGTTGAGGGTTTGGCGATAGACCAGCATGCCTTCCAGCACCCGCTGAACGTAATTGCGGGTTTCGGCAAAGGGAATGCGCTCGATCCAATCGAGCATATCGACCTCTGCCAGACGCGGATCGCCATATTGGCGTAACCACTGCTGCACCCGGCCTGGGCCAGCATTGTAGCTGGCAAGGGCAAGGGCGTAAGAACCGCCAAACCGATCGATCATTTGACCGAGATAGGCTTGCCCAAGAGTGAGATTATAGCGCGGATCGCCGGTCAGCCTGGCTTCGGCATAGGGCTGGCCTAGTTTGGCGGCAATTTGTCTGGCGGTCGTTGGCATGAGCTGCATCAGTCCGCGAGCTCCGGTCCGGCTGACGGCAATGGCCGAAAAATTGCTTTCCTGGCGGATTACCGCATGAACCAAGGCCGATTCCACTCCGCTTTCGCTGTTAAAAGGCAGATGCGGATAGCCGCTTTGCACCAGGATGACGTCTTTTTGCACGCGGCGGGCGACTGCGACCCCTAGGTCGGTTCGGTTGATCGAGCGCGCCAGTTCGGCAACCATGGCAGCTGTTTCGCCACTGCCCGCAAGATCGGCCAGGCGTAGAATGAAGGCGTCGGTTCGTTCGGCGGCGCCGATCTGAGCGAGTCTCCGCACCACTTTGACCGTGTCGCGTTGTTCGAACTTTTCCCGTGCGGCTTTACCTGGCGCCGGTTCGAGCGGCAGGGCGACAAGGCTGGTGCCAAGCTTGCCGGCGGCGAGTTGCCCATAGAAGGCGGTGCCAAAATTGGCGGCTTTCTTGTACCATTCCTGAGCGTCATCGAGCTTGTTGAGCATATCGGCGCTTACCCCCGCCCAATAGGCCCCACGCGCGCGCGAGATGGGCATTTGGCTGTCCTCGAACAGCGCTTGGAAATGCGGCAGGGCCGTTTTGGCATCGTGCAGCAGGCGCAAGGCAATATGGCCGGCTAAAAATTCGGCTTCCGCCAGATCGCTGCCGCCGGTCAGGCGATGGTCGCGCGCCAAGCGATAGGCGGTTGCCGGATCGCCTTCGGCGACGGCTCGGCGGATTTGGATTTCGCGTTCGTTCCACCACAGATCCGGGCGGACAAGATCGGCTGGCGCTTTCAGCAGCAAAGCGCGCGCCTCATCATGACGATCCTGACGCCGGGCCAGGCGGATACGTTCATACAGGATGCCGGCGCTGTTGGCTTGTGCGCTCGACAAGGCGGCTACCAAAGCCATGGCGCCGGCGCCGCCCGCGCGCAAAGCCAACCGGGCTTCGGCGGTTTGGCGCGCCTCTTTGTCAACGCGGGCGAGCTGACGTAAGGCGGCATCATCCTGGTTGCGCCAGATTTGCCGATCCAGCCGCGCCTCATGGTCGCGCGGGCGGATCAGCAAGCCAAAGCGCTGCAAAAATTCCTTTTCATCGGCGATGGCGAAATTATCCTCGATCCAGACCCGGCGGATCAAGGCATCGGCTTCGCTTGAACGGCCTTGGGCGGCCTCGACTTCGGCTAGACGCAGCCGGCCATCGCGAGAAACAGGCGGATAGGCATGAAACCACTCCAACACCTTGTCATTGGACAGTTCGCCTGAAAGCTGCTCGTCGATTCGCCGGCGAAGGGCGATCAATCCCGGCCAATCAGGGTGCTGGCGGACAAAATTCATCAAATCGTCGGCGCTGCCGGTTCGCTGGTCCTTCTGGATCGCGAGCCAATAGGCGACATTCTCCATCAGCTTGTCGCGACCGGCTGTGGGGATGTCGCTGCCGTCGGATTTGCCGCGCTCGATCCGGTCGAACAGCTCGGCATAGCTGCGCGGCGCTTTCGCGGGCGCTGTTGTTTTTTTGTCGGCGGCAAAAGCAAGCGACGCCGTCAGCAGCAGCAAGGCGCTGAGCATGCCCGTTCGCATTCTGGCAATTGAAGGTTTGACGGACGAAAGATCGCGTAACATCGGCTGGAGTGTATCGACGCCGAACCGTATCGCCAAGCATTGTCCTTGCGAAAAGTAAACAGGATTTTTGTCTTGGCATCCCGATGCGATAGCGTAATCGCTTGTGCGACGGCTTATTCCGGCTATAAGCTTGCCGCATTCGGGTTGCGTGGATGTTCGTTGGAGGAGTCGATAAGGCAATGGGCACTGTCGGTCGGGATCTGTCGCGGTTCTGGGGATCGATGACGGCGCTGATCACCCCGTTCAAAGCGGGGAAAATCGACGAAGCCGCCTTCCAGAAACTGTGCGACTGGCAGATCCTGGAAGGAACGCGGGCGCTGGTTCCGGTTGGCACCACTGGCGAATCGCCGACTTTGAGCCATGAGGAACATTGCCGCGTCATCGCCTTGTGCGTCGAAGTAGCCAGAGGGCGCGCCCTGGTCATCGCTGGGGCGGGGTCCAATTCCACCGCCGAAGCGATTGAATTCACCGGCTATGCCGCCAAGATCGGAGCCGATGCCGTGCTGTCGGTTACGCCCTATTATAACAAGCCCACCCAGGAGGGGTTGTATCGTCACTTCAAGGCGGTGCATGACAGCGCCGATATCCCGATCTTCATTTATAATATTCCGGGCCGGTCGGTTATCGATATGACGGTCGATACCATGAAACGGCTGGCCGATCTGCCGCGCATCGTCGGGGTCAAGGATGCGACGGCCGACCTGGTGCGACCGCTGCGAACCCGCATGGCAATCGGGGCTGGGTTCATTCAGCTTTCCGGCGAGGATGCCACCGCTTTACCGTTTTTGGCGCAAGGCGGGGTCGGGTGCATTTCGGTTACGGCGAACCTTGCTCCGGGCTTGCTAGCGCGGATGCACAGCGCCTGGCGGGCGGGCAATATCGCCGCCGCGCAGGCGATCAATGATCGCTTGATCGCGCTGCATGAGGCGTTGTTTTGCGAGACCAGCCCGGCGCCGGTAAAATATGCCGCATCCTTGCTTGGCCTGGCGGACGACGAGGTGCGCTTGCCATTGGTTCCGGCAAGCGAGGGAGCCAGGGCGCGGGTACAAGCGGCGATGAAAAAGTCTGGCTTGCTAGGATAAGAGAAGATGGCGCGCGCTACTGACAAGTATATCGCATTGAACCGGCGTGCGCGTTACGATTATTTTATCGAGAATACTCTGGAGGCCGGCCTGGTCCTCCAGGGGCCCGAGGTGAAGTCTTTACGCCAGGGCGGCGTGAGCATCGCTGAGAGTCATGCCGGTGAAATGCAAGGCGAGTTGTGGCTGTTCAACGCCCATATCCAGGCTTACAAGGCCAGCCGGGAAAAGCAGGAAGAAAGGCGGCCGCGCAAGCTGTTGTTGTCTTGCCGCGAGCGCAGTCGGCTGTTCGGCTCGATCAAGCGCGATGGCGTCACGTTGGTTCCGTTATCGCTTTATTTCAACGATCGCGGCTTTGCCAAGGTTGAGCTGGGCATCGCCAAAGGCAAGCGCAAGGTCGATAAGCGTGAGGCGACCAAGCAGCGCGATTGGCAGCGCCAGAAGGCGCGCGTCATGCGGCGCGAGGATTAGGGAGGCGCCGGTCAAGGCGGCGTCATTCCGCCGGGATTCCGATTGACGATCCCAACATTGTATTGCTCGCGGCTTGAGATTGACGTTTGAATCCCAGAGTTGGCTCGGTTGGTTTGAACAGTTTCGGGGCGGTTCTGATTGTTTATCGCGGGCTTCGTTTGGAGCGCCGTGCGATGCAAGTTTTGATCCGTAGATGTGCAGTGATTCTCCCAACTCTGAAACTGCCAGCCATTATTGCTCAAGGCCGGACAGTTTCGTCCCTATTGTAAGTCACGCAGGACGCGAGCGCGGCAATTTTTTCACGCGATCGCGTCGCAGCAACAGGGGCTGCTCGCCGCGTAACAGCGGTCGGGACGCCTGGGTCAGGTGTAAGCCGCCATATCCCTCGACATCGACCCCCACCAGGCCAAGAGCCAGCAGCTGGCGTAAAATCGAGCGCCATGCGGTTTTGTCCAATGCCGATCCCACCCCGAAGGTCGGGATGCGGTTGTGAGCGTAGCGGGTGATTTTGTCCGTCACCGTACCGCGCAGCACATCGACGATGTGATCGACGCCGAAACGTTGACCCGTGCGATAAATCGCCGATAGCGCCATTCGGGCGGCTTGCGTGGCATCCCAAACTTCGACTGGATCGCGGCAAACATCGCAGTTGCCGCATGTCGTCTGACGTTCTTCGCCGAAATTGCGCAGCAGCACCTGCCGGCGGCATTGCGCGGTTTCGCAATAGGCCAGCATGGCATCGAGCTTCATGCGTTCCACCCGCTTAACCGCTTGCGGCGCTTCTCCTTGTTCGAGCATCTGGCGCAAAAGGACGACATCCGCCAGACCATAGGCCATCCAAGCGGTTGCCGGCAGACCGTCGCGCCCGGCGCGCCCGGTTTCCTGATAGTAAGCTTCCATACTGCGCGGCAAATCCAGATGAGCGACAAAACGGACATCGGGTTTGTCGATCCCCATGCCAAAAGCAACCGTCGCTATCATGACCAGCCCGTCTTCGCGCAAAAAGCGCTTTTGATGACGCTCGCGCACCGCTCCTTCCAACCCGGCATGATACGCCAAAGCCGACACGCCGCGGCGAACCAGCCATCGGCGATCTGATCGACCTTCTTGCGGGTCATGCAATAAACGATGCCGGCATCGCGCGGATGTTCGCGTTGGATCAGGCGCAATAACTGCGTGCGCGGCTCATTTTTGCCCTCGACGCGATAGGTAATATTCGGTCGGTCGAAGCTGGCGATGAAGTCCGCCGCCTGCTCTAGTTCCAAGCCTTTGCGGATATCCAGCCGGGTTGGCGGATCGGCGGACGCGGTCAGCGCAAGACGCGGAACGCCTGGATAACGCCGGCCCAATATCGACAGCTGGCGATATTCCGGGCGAAAATCATGACCCCATTGCGAAACGCAATGCGCCTCGTCGATGGCAAACAAAGCAATGCGCAATCGGTCGAGCCGGTCTAAAAAACCGTCCTGCATCAGCCTTTCAGGCGAAACGTAAAGCAGATCCAGCCGTTCATCGGACAAGTCGCGCCAGATCCGCCGCCACTCGTCCGGGGCCAGTCCCGAATGTATGCCCGCAACCCGCACGCCAACGTCGCGCAAGCTTGCCACCTGATCTTGCATCAACGCGATCAGCGGCGAGATCACCACCCCGACCCCAGGGCGGCACAACGCGGGAATCTGGTAACAGAGCGACTTGCCAGCGCCAGTTGGCATCAGCGCCAAAGCGTCCTGGCCCCGCAAAATATGGTCGATCACCGCCCGTTGCTGACCGCGAAAGGCCGGATAGCCAAAAACAGTGCGCAAAACCATCAAGGGATCAGCACCGTCCCGGCTGACATTCGCCACTAGCAGGCTGCCGAACGATGGTTTTCTTTTGCGCAAGACATTGTCATGGATTTGATTTTTAGCCGTTTTGGCTGTTTTCGGTAGCGATATGGCTCGGAATTGCATAGTTTTTCCTGCATTTTCCGCCTACTTCCCTGCATCGAGACATATTTCTGGCGTTGTGGCGAGTAATTTGGCTAGCCAAACGATGTTGTAGGCGGCGAGCGCAAGGGTGAAGACGGTCCTGACCTTTTCGAGCCCGCGAACCTTCAATCGATAAAGCTCGCCGACCGTCTTGCTCCAGCCGAAGATTTCCTCGATCCACTTCCCGCTCCGCCGTCCCCGTCGCATGCGTCTCATTCGAGAGAGCCTCCTTACGAAAGTTCCGCATCGCGCCATCCACCGAGGAATGCTCCGCGCTCAAAAACCGCTTGCCCCGCCGGTCCGACAGAAGCGCGACCAAAAACCCTTGCGCAATCTCTTCCATCGTAGAGAAGCCGCAACAGCCATTCGGGGGAAATCGACGCACGCCCCGCCTTCTTGTAAAGCTCGAAAAGCTGAGCGTCCAGCGCAACAAGCGCTAGGTTTACAAAATCGCGCATTGCCCGAAGCGGATGTTTGCCTGGAATCCGCTCATCAATGTCGCGCATCGCTTCAATCCAAGGCAATTCAGGATAGCCAAATCGAAGCAGAACTCAAACCCAAAAATGCTTTTGGTCGTGTCCCCATCCGTGGTGTAGGTGATCAGTTGTCACTAGCGATCTCCGGGTAGGGTCGGGTTGCGAGACGCGCACCTAACCAGAGGATCACCGATGACCAACGAGATGATGAGCCTTCGCACGCTGGTGGAGAAGACCCCCGACGCGGATATCCTACGCGAGATGATCGGCTTTGCGGCCAAGCGCCTGATGGAGATGGAGGTCGGCAGCCTGACGGGCGCCGGCTACGGCGAGAAGAGCCCCGACCGGCTGGCGCAGCGCAATGGCTACCGGGACCGGGCCTGGGAGACACGCGCCGGAACCGTCGAGCTGCGCATCCCCAAGCTGCGCCAGGGAAGTTACTTCCCTGGCTTCCTGGAGCCGCGGCGGCTGGCCGAGAAGGCCCTGACAGCCGTGATCCAGGAAGCCTACGTCCAGGGTATCTCGACGCGCTCGGTCGATGATCTCGTCAAGGCGCTGGGCATGAGCGGCATCTCGAAGAGCCAGGTCAGCCGGCTGTGCGAAGAGATCGACGGCAAGGTGAAGGCCTTCCTCGAGCGGCCGATTGAGGGCGACTGGCCCTATCTGTGGGTCGATGCGACTTACGTGAAGGTGCGCCAAGCCGGGCGCATCGTCTCGGTGGCCGTCATCGTGGCGGTCGGGGTGAACACCGACGGCCGGCGCGAGGTGCTGGGCATGGATATCGGTCCATCGGAAGCCGAGACGTTCTGGACAGCCTTCCTGCGCAAGCTGGCGCGACGCGGCCTGCGCGGCGTGAAGCTTGTCGTCTCGGATGCCCACGAGGGCCTCAAGGCCGCTGTGTCGAAGGTTTTGACCGCCACCTGGCAGCGCTGCCGGGTGCACTTCATGCGCAACGCCCTTGCCCATGCGGGGCGCAGCGGCCGGCGCGTCGTCTCCGCCTTCATCGCCACGGCCTTCGCCCAAGATGACGCCGAGGCGGCGAGCGCCCAATGGAGGCGCGTCGCCGACCAGATCCGCCCCAAGGTCTCCAAGCTTGCCGCCTTGATGGACGAGGCGGAGCCCGATGTGCTGGCCTACATGAGCTTTCCGCCGCAGCACCGCACCAAGCTGCACTCGACAAACCCGCTGGAGCGTCTCAATGGCGAAATCAAGCGGCGCACCGAGGTCGTCGGGATCTTCCCCAACGAGGCCGCTATCGTCCGCCTCGTCGGCGCGATCCTGCTCGAACAGAACGACGAGTGGGCCGTGCAACGCGCCCGCTATATGACGCTGGAAACCATCGCTCCTTTCGGCGATGATCCCACCGTCATCCTGCCCGTCGCGGCAGCCTGACCGGTTCGGCGCTGCCCCAGGACGCTGCCCAAGCTCGGCCACCTACACCACGGATGGGGACAGGACCGCGCTTTTCCAGCAGCCTGTTAACTAAACCCGTTCGATGCCAAGCCAGCCATCCTCGGGATAGCGCGCGCCGATCGCGGCGCCTGAGCCAAACAGTTCCGACAAGGTTGCCAGCGTGCTTGCCGCAAGGGTGAGATCGGCAGCCGCGGCATTTTCGGCTATGCGCGCAACCCGACGCATGCCGGGAATGGGCAGAATGTTCCCAGGCTGAGCCAGTATCCAGGCCAGCGCCAATTGCGCCGATGTTACGCCAAGATCAACCGCCAGGGCGGCCAGCTTGTCAACCAGCGCCTTGTTGGCCACGAAGGCGTCGCCTTGAAAGCGGTCCAAATGGCGGCGGAAATCGCCCGCGGATAAAACATCCGGGCTGGCGATGGCCCCGGTCAAAAAGGCGCGCCCCAAAGGCGAATAGGCGACAAAGCTTACTCCCAGCTCCCGACAGAGGGGCAGGATGGCCGTTTCGGCCTCGCGGTGCCACAATGAATATTCGCTTTGCACCGCTGCGATCGGATGCACGCTGTGAGCGCGGCGCAAGGTTTCCGGGGCAACTTCCGACAAACCCAGCCAGCGCACCTTGCCCTGTTCAACCAAGCGGGCCATGGCGCCAACCATCTCCTCGATCGGCACTGCCGGATCGCGACGGTGACAATAATACAGATCAATCGTCTCCACGCCCAGCCGCTGCAACGATGCCTCGCAGGCTGCTTGCAGATAGGCCGGGCTATTGTCAACCCGCCGCTCGTAATGCCCGGCCTTGGCCCGCACGATAGCGAATTTGGTTGCGATCAGCGGCCTGATGCCGGTTTTGGCTAAAAATTCACCCAGCAGCCTTTCATTATGGCCAAGCCCATAGGTATCGGCGGTGTCCCAGAAATCGATTCCAGCCTCCCAGGCTGCCGCCAGGGTTCGGCGCGACTCATTGTCATCGGCGACGCCGTAAAATTCCGACATACCCATGCAACCAAGCCCAAGTGCACCAACGGAACGACCGGTTTGCCCCAAAGGACGGTTCTGCATGATCATTCTCCTTGCCTCTGTCTAACCGTCGCAGTATTTACCATCGTCATCGTTTAGAAAATAAGCCAAATTTTGCAAAGGTCGTTCAGTAAAACCGAACAATGACGCGCAATGATCTCCCTGCCTTGGCCATCTTCGCGGCGATCGTCGATGCCGGTAGCTTTCGAGCCGCCGCCCGCCGGCTGAATTTGTCCGTTTCAACCCTCAGCCAAAGCCTGCGCGCGCTGGAGGAAAGGCTGGGGCTGCGGCTGCTGCACCGTTCCACGCGCAGCCTGGCGCCAACAGAAGCCGGCGCCCATTTGCTTGCCCGCCTGACCCCGGCATTGGCGCAAATCGATCGGACGCTGGAAGCGCTGCGGGACCGGAACCATGCGCCGGCTGGCATGCTGCGGCTCAATCTGCCGCACTCGGCTGGCCGGTTGGCGTTGGCGCCGATGTTAAGCGGCTTTTTGATCGCTTATCCTGAAATCCGCCTGGATTTGCTTGCCGACGACAGGCTGGTCGATATCGTCGCCGCTGGCTGCGATGCCGGCATCCGCCTGCATGAGGCGATCCAGGGCGATATGATCGCCCATCCGATTGGCCCGCCTCTGCTCCGTTTGGCGGTTGGCGGCAGCCTGGCCTATCTGGCCTGCCGCGGGCGGCCGGAACAACCGGCGGATCTGGCGCAGCACGAGTGCCTTGGTCAGTATTTCATGGATCGCCAGCCATTTGCCTGGCAATTCGCCCAAGGCGAGGTTCACATTCAAATCCAACCAGCGGCCGGATGATCAGCAACGACCCGGCGTTGCTCATTGGAGCAGCCCGTGACGGCGTCGGGTTGGCGATGAGCTTTGCCGACGATATCCGCCGCGCCGGTCTGGAAATCGTGCTGGCATCCTGGTGCCAACCCTTTGCCGGTTTCCAGATCTATTATCCAGGCCGCCGCCATCCGCCCCCGGCGCTGCGCGCGCTGCTACGCTTTAGTCGCAACTGGTATCGCGCAGCGGGAAGCTGAGCCGGTTGGCCGCTTTACGGGTATTTTTTCAAGGCATTTTCGACATAGCGGTTGCTCCAGGCGGCGTTCAGATCGATCCTGGCGCCTGGAGGAAAGAATGTTTGCGGCAATGCAGCACAATGATGAAACGAAGCTTGAGAAACAGGTGATTTTCAATTAATTATTTAGCGCCTAAGTAAAGAGTGACCAGCTGGCGCCGGGCTGAGCGGGCGATCTGGCGAAATACGGCAAAGGAGCAGCGCATGATGCTCGAACGATGCCCGGCCTTGGTGCTCAATGCCGATTGCAGACCTCTAAGTTATTTCCCGCTATCCCTGTGGCCGTGGCAAGATGCGGTAAAGGCCGTGTTTCTTGGACGGGTCAATATTCTCTCGCAATATGAGCGAACGGTCAGGTCTCCCACCTACGAAATTCAACTGCCAAGCGTCATCGCCTTGAAGGAATATATATCGACAGCCCGAAGGCCGGCTTTCACCCGGTTCAATGTGTTTTTGCGCGATCGTTTCAGTTGTCAATATTGCGGTAAAAATTTCCCAACCCAGGAATTGACCTTCGATCACGTTATTCCGCGCTCGCGAGGGGGGCGCACCAATTGGGAAAATGTCGTAACCGCCTGTGCAAGTTGTAATCTTCAAAAGGCCAATCGACTCCCCAAGGAATGCCGGATGCTGCCGCTGCAGCCGCCCTTTCAACCCACGACCTTTCAGTTGCAAGAAAACGGCCGACGGTATCCGCCCAATTTTCTGCATGAAAGCTGGCGCGACTATCTGTATTGGGACAGCGAACTGGACGTCGAGTCTGGCGAGTAGGCCGGGCGCGCCTGTGCCGGATTGAGATCGCCGACGCTATTGCGCGGCAACGACGCTCAATGGCGGGCGATGACGCTGCGGCGCGTTTTTCTCCATCACATGAATAAGGCAACTGGTTCGCAAAAGAGAGCTGAAATTTGAGATCGAGCCGTTGATTTCCAACGCTTCGTCGTACAGTATCGAAAGAAATCGAGCCGTCGTATAACCCTGATTTTCGGCAATTTCATCGATTATATCCCAAAAAACCGCTTCCAGCTGAACGCTGGTTGAATGTCCGCCGATACGAACGGAACGATTGACAGGGCGATATCGTTTCGGATCTTGCCCTGCATAAATTCCACACATTCCCCCCTCCTTTGTTTATTATAAGTAATATGATATAAATTTTAGAATCTGTCAAATGCTGAATCTAAATCTCTTGGAATAAGTTTTTTGCCTGTGGTAAGCGGCTGCTACCAATCTTTCGGCTGAATAAGGTAATGTCGCCCAAATCATGGGAGACACGGTCTTGGCCAAAGTAATCCATTCGATGATCCGCGTGCTTGACGAAGCGCGCTCGGTGGCGTTCTACGACCGGGCATTCGGCCTCAAGGTAGTCGAGCGCCTTGATTTCGACGGTTTCACGCTCGTCTATCTGCGCAATGATGAAAGCGAGTTCGAACTCGAACTCACCATCAATAAAGACCGGGCGGACCCCTACAGTTTAGGCGACGGCTACGGTCATCTCGCGGTCTGCGTATCGGACCTTGAGGGCGAACATGCCAGGCTGTCGGCGGCTGGGATCGCGCTTGGCAGGATCGTCGATTTCAGTCACGCCGGCAAGCCGCGTGCGCGCTTCTTTTTCGTTACCGATCCCGATGGCTACAAGATCGAGGTTTTACAGCGTCACGGTCGCTATGCCTGACCGGCCGTGACCTTGGGGGGAGGAAATAATATCATGGCTGCAACCGATATCACGATGCCCGGCCTGTCGCGGCGCGATTTGCTGAAAACCGGCGCCGCCGCCGGGTTGGTCGTTTCCAGCTGTGCGGTAATATGCCCGAGCGCGGCCTGGGGAATGAAGCCAGCGGCGCTCAAACCCGAAACCGTCGCCACCCTGATCCAGATGGCGCGCGACCTGTATCCTCACGACCAACTCGCCGACCGGTTTTATGCCATCGCCATCAAGGGGCAGGATACGCTGGCGGCAAAAAAAAACCGGCCACGGACAGATGCTGGAACAGGGATGCGCCGATCTTGACCGGCGATCCGGCGCTGACGGGTACCGCTCCTTGCTCTGGGAAGAGCAGCGGGTGGCCATCTTGCGCGCCATCGAGCGAACGCCTTTTTTTCAAGCGGTGCGCGGCGACCTTGTGGTCAGCCTCTACAACCAGAAGGAACTTTGGCCGATCTTTGGCTATGAGGGCGAATCTTATTCCAAGGGCGGTTACATCGATCGCGGTTTCAACGACATCGAATGGCTCTGACGCACAACGCGGTCAGGGGCGGCAAAAACAGTTCGACGATTTCGCTTCGAGGAGGGGAGAATGGCGGTTTCCTACGATCTGAAGAACGACAATCTCGTCGTTATCGTCGGTTCAGGCGCCGGCGGCGGCACGCTTGGCAACGAATTGGCGCAAAAAGGCGTCGATACCGTGATTCTCGAAGCCGGCAAGCGCATCGAACATGAAGATTTCGTCAATGACGAATGGGAAAGCTTTTCGCAGCTTGCCTGGCTCGATCGTCGCGCGACCGGCGGCGGCTGGCGCGTTGCGCGCGACTTTCCCCAGCTGCCGGCCTGGATCGTCAAGGCGGTGGGCGGCACCACCACCCATTGGGCCGGCGCGGCCTTGCGTTTTCAAGAGCATGAATTCAAGACGCTCACCCATTACGGCAAGGTGGCGGGCGCCAATCTGCTCGATTGGCCGATCGCGCTCGCCGATCTCGAACCCTATTACGCTCAGGCGGAAGACAAGATGGGCGTGACCCGGACCAATGGCATCGATGGTCTGCCGGGCAACTGTGAGACGCAAGGTGACTTGGCCAATTGGGGATGGGGCGGGATTAAGCGGGAAGTCACGGGATAATTGGGATTTTTGGCTTTTTGGATCGAAAGGCGATTTGGCCACTCATTGGCCGTTCAGGGGTTTTGCGCAAGGTGACTTGGCCAGCGAGCAGATGCAAAGGTAAGGCGTCTTCAGTGGGCATTATGTCATGATTTTATTGAGAAATTCAGGTTAAAAACGACAAGCTTATCCTCTAAACGTTTTACGGTTAGCGAGCCGTAACTGTCAAATTGTGCGGATTCGAACCGTCCACTTGACAGTTCTCCTATAGGATTGATTTTAAATGGAAAAATCACTTTAACGATGACTTACCGAAAAATCTAACTGTCAACAGGTGTTGCTCGTAATAAGGCATCTTCGACGAGTGGTTCGTTGGCATATTTTCCTTGATGATTCGGGACTAAGAACAAGAAAATCATCATCAACGAAGGACTCTCAAGCCCGTCGTTTGCCGTTGTCTTCAACGCCAATCGGTGCGGTCAATTCAGCCTTGAGTTGCGTTGCTAGAACAGTCAAAGCGGCGGTGCGGGCAACAGGATTTGGGTCAATTTGGACAACGAGATCATACATTTTGCCGCCATGCGTCCCGTGTCGGCGGGGTTTATTCGCCCGCCGACATCCTTATACGTCCTCGATATCGCGTCATTAATTTTTCCCATCAATTCGGGGTCGATCGGTTGATGACCCGTCACGGGCGATCGGTTGACAGGCTCCTGGGATGCCGCTCCAATCAGCATGGAACCATTTCCGCTGATTATCCACTCAGGGCTAAATCCCCATTCCATCAGCTTTGCTAACACTTCGAACCCTGGAAAATGAAGCCCTCTTTCGTAGTTCTGCCAAGTGCTATCCCCCAGTGAAAGGCGAGATGACATAGATTTCTGTGTTTCTCCCAGGTGAGATCGAATAAACCTTAATCTCTCAATAACGCCAGTCATGATGTCACAGTTATCTCCGTCAAACTGTGACGGTTGAATGTCGATGGCACAGTTTGTCATAAAAAAAAAACCACTTTAAAAAATCAAGGCACTAGATGTAGTTAGGCGTGCGCAGGGCAGAAATCGCAAACTGAAGCGCATATTTATATGTTGACTAAGCATATAAATATATGTATCCAATAGGCATGACCACGAACAAGACAACCCTATCGCCCCCAGTTAATCCCGCCGAAAGGCGGGCATGGGTGCTCTATCAGTTGAAATTACGCGGCCAATCGCTTGCCAGCATTGCCGCGTCCCTTGGGGTCTGCCGCCAGGCCCGTTTCTGGAGCGCTGATGGCTCCCTCGGAACGCATCGAGCGGCGCGCTTGCGACTGTCCTCGGGATTCCGGTCTCTACCCTTTTTCCTGAGCGTTTTGAAACCGGCAAGGTTTCCGCATTCCCCACACTCGACCGGACAACATAGCGTAAATCGCAAGGGGAGGAACAGTCAAAACGGCCTTTCCGGCATGACAGCGCCTGGAAGCGCGGCATAGCCATGCCTCCCCGCGATTCCCGCACGCTGGAAACTATTTGATTGGCAGCCACCGGAGTTAGAGCGGCGCTTTGAGGCGGAGATTACTCGCGCCGCCAGCCTGCGGGCGGCTATTTCCAGGTGGTGGCGGCGACATTGCGCGACTCAGAACACCCCCGCGACGCCATTGCCGAGAAGATGAGCGACTATCTTGGTGAGGATGTCCCAAGCCGATGCTCGATGCCTATGCCAGCGAGGCGCGCAAGGATCATAGCATCTCGGTGCCGCCTATCTGGCGCTGCTTCACGCAACGAACGACGGCGGTTTGTTGCAATTCCTGGCCGATCAGTTCGGGTTAGCGGTCATCGAGCGTAAATATCTCAAGCTCATTCAATCGCAACAGGCGCGCGAAGAAGCGGAACGCCTGACCAAGCTTGCCGACCGCTGGCGAGCGGAGGCCGGGCGATGAGCAAAAAATGGCTGACCGCTGCCGAGATTGCCGATGCTAAGCTTCCAGGATTGCCAGTCAACGAACGTGGAATGCGCGATAAAGCCGCGCGTGAATCCTGGCCATCGCGCCCGCGCAAGGGCAAGGGCGGCGGGGTGGAATATATGCCATCTCCGCCCTGCCGCAGGCGGCGCAAGAGGCTTTGGCATCGCGGGCGGTTCGCGCGCTGCCAAAGACGGCGGCGCTACAACCGGCAATCGCCGATCCAAGGCTGCTGGCCGGGTGGCAGCGAAGCGCCATGCAGGCGCGCGCCCTCATCTTGAACCACATCCAAGCCATTGCTCTCACCAAGGAGCCAGTATTCTGGCAATCGAGGCGCACTTTGCCAAGTAAGCCGCCGCCAGAACCCTGCCCCCCGCGCTCGAAAAAGCCGTAATCGCCGCCAATCAGCGCCAAACGCTGGCCGCACCGTCGGCGTTCGCACCTTGCGTCGCTGGCGAATGTTAGCGGGCGAACATTGCACGGATCTTGCGCCAAAATATACGCCGCAGCCTCTCGATTACCCGTGGCTTGCGCGGCTCATGCAGCTTTATGCCCGCCCGACCAAGCCGTCAATCGCTTGGTGCGTCGAGGAGATGCGCCGCGAGGGGGTGGATGCGCCCCCTCTGCGCACAGCGCAAGCGATTATCGCGCGCATGGGAGCGATCGCCCGACATAAAGGCCGGGTTGGCGCGCGCGATCTCAAGCGCTTTCGCGCCTTCACCGCCCGCACGATAGACGATCTCGAGCCGCTGGATGTCATCAGCGCCGACGGTCACACCTTCAAGGCGGAAGTGCGCCATCCGCTGCATGGCGGGCTGTTTCGCCCGGAAATCGTCACCGTCATCGATATCGCCACGCGCAAAGTGATCGGCTGGTCGGCGGGCTTGGCCGAATCGGCCCTTGTCGTCGCCGATGCGCTGCGGATTGCAGCCAAACAAGGCATTGCCGCCATTCTCTATACCGATAACGGCTGCGGTTTCGTCAATGAGTTTCTCGATGGGCCGGGGCTTGGCGTGTTGGCGCGCCTGGGGACCACCCACAAACCGCCATTGCCTATAACGCGCAAGCCAGAGGCGCGATCGAGCGCCTGCAAGCGAGCTTGTGGAAAAGAAGCAAAGACCCTGCCCGCCTATGTCGGTCATGACATGGATCGCGAGGCAAGCATTTGGCTTACAAGAAAGGCCGCGCCGATCTTAAAGCAACAGGCCGCTCCAGGCTGTATCTGGAATGGGCTGAGTTCCTGGATTGGTGCGGCCAAGCGGTTGCGCGCTACAATGCCATGCCCCATTCCGGCTTGGCCAGCGGCCGCAACGAACAAGGCCGCCTGGTGCATGACAGCCCGAACGACGCTTGGCGCGGCATGTGGCTGCGGGCTGGTCGCCCATCATGGCCGCGCAAGAGAGCTGAACGATCTGTTCCGGCCCACCGTCACCAAAAAGTGCAGCGGGCCACCGTCAGCCTGTTCGGCTCCACTTACTTCAGCAGGATTCTGGACGATCTGGACATGCACGGGCAAGAGGTGCAGGTCGGCTACGACATTCACGATGCCGGGCGCGTGTGGGTGAGGGACGAGGATGGGCGCTTCTCTGCATCGCCGAGATCGGCGCCCATGCCAGCGCGCCTATTTCGCCGCGAAATCGCACATCGAGCGCGCGCAAGAAAAGCGCACACGCCAGTGCAAAGCGCGCCTCGCCCGCCAGCTGGCGGAAGTTGAGGCTGAGGGGCGGGGGGCAAGGCTGATCGAAGCGGCGCCGCTGACGCCAGAACAGGAAGAACGGGCGGCGCGCCAGCTGGCCTTCCTTATCCCGCAGGGGCAACGCCAAAAGGGGATGACCGGAGAGAGACGCAAAGGCCGGTCTTTGCCGACGATCTGTCTTGGGTGGAATGGCTTTCACGCAACCCGGCATTGGCCACGGTCGACGATCGCATGCATCTGGCGGCTGCGTTGCGGCAACCGTCCTTCCGCCAGCTTCTGGAATTTTCCGGGGTGGACTGCCAGGCGTTGAGCCGCCTGGCATCCGCAGCAATCAGGCAAATCGCTAAGAGCAGGAACCTTATCGTGAAGAAACTTTTCGTGCAAACGCAAAATTCAAAAAGGCTGTTGGCGGGTTTCGACCAAATCGCCCAGCGCGGGGCGGGCGAAGCCTGCCTGATGGTGGTCGATGGCGAACCGGGTCTTGGCAAAACCGAGACGGTGCAATGGTGGGCGGTACAATCGGGCGCGGTCTATTTCGCATGAAATCCAAAACCACCACGCCAACCTGGCGTGTTGCGCGAATTGCTGACCGAATTGCGCGTGACCCGCAACACAGTTTCGAGCGCATGTATGCGCAAGGCGCTGGAAGCTTTGGGCGTCCATGCCGCCTCGTCGGAGGCGGCGGGGGCAACATTCGGTCTGGCGATGGGTCCTGTCCCCATCCGTGGTGTAGGGGCCGAGCTTGGGCAGCGTCCTGGGGCAGCGCCGAACCGGTCAGGCTGCCGCGACGGGCAGGATGACGGTGGGATCATCGCCGAAAGGAGCGATGGTTTCCAGCGTCATATAGCGGGCGCGTTGCACGGCCCACTCGTCGTTCTGTTCGAGCAGGATCGCGCCGACGAGGCGGACGATAGCGGCCTCGTTTGGGAAGATCCCGACGACCTCGGTGCGCCGCTTGATTTCGCCATTGAGACGCTCCAGCGGGTTTGTCGAGTGCAGCTTGGTGCGGTGCTGCGGCGGAAAGCTCATGTAGGCCAGCACATCGGGCTCCGCCTCGTCCATCAAGGCGGCAAGCTTGGAGACCTTGGGGCGGATCTGGTCGGCGACGCGCCTCCATTGGGCGCTCGCCGCCTCGGCGTCATCTTGGGCGAAGGCCGTGGCGATGAAGGCGGAGACGACGCGCCGGCCGCTGCGCCCCGCATGGGCAAGGGCGTTGCGCATGAAGTGCACCCGGCAGCGCTGCCAGGTGGCGGTCAAAACCTTCGACACAGCGGCCTTGAGGCCCTCGTGGGCATCCGAGACGACAAGCTTCACGCCGCGCAGGCCGCGTCGCGCCAGCTTGCGCAGGAAGGCTGTCCAGAACGTCTCGGCTTCCGATGGACCGATATCCATGCCCAGCACCTCGCGCCGGCCGTCGGTGTTCACCCCGACCGCCACGATGACGGCCACCGAGACGATGCGCCCGGCTTGGCGCACCTTCACGTAAGTCGCATCGACCCACAGATAGGGCCAGTCGCCCTCAATCGGCCGCTCGAGGAAGGCCTTCACCTTGCCGTCGATCTCTTCGCACAGCCGGCTGACCTGGCTCTTCGAGATGCCGCTCATGCCCAGCGCCTTGACGAGATCATCGACCGAGCGCGTCGAGATACCCTGGACGTAGGCTTCCTGGATCATCACGGCTGTCAGGGCCTTCTCGGCCAGCCGCCGCGGCTCCAGGAAGCCAGGGAAGTAACTTCCCTGGCGCAGCTTGGGGATGCGCAGCTCGACGGTTCCGGCGCGTGTCTCCCAGGCCCGGTCCCGGTAGCCATTGCGCTGCGCCAGCCGGTCGGGGCTCTTCTCGCCGTAGCCGGCGCCCGTCAGGCTGCCGACCTCCATCTCCATCAGGCGCTTGGCCGCAAAGCCGATCATCTCGCGTAGGATATCCGCGTCGGGGGTCTTCTCCACCAGCGTGCGAAGGCTCATCATCTCGTTGGTCATCGGTGATCCTCTGGTTAGGTGCGCGTCTCGCAACCCGACCCTACCCGGAGATCGCTAGTGACAACTGATCACCTACACCACGGATGGGGACACGACCGCACGCCACGCTACGACACCGCTAAATCCTTGTTGAATCTGCCCTAAATCGGGCTCTTTTAATCGACCCCGCGAGGGGAAGGATTGTCGATCCCCGCGGAATTCGGGGCGATATGAAGGCTTCTCGGCACAATTTGAGGGCTGGCGCGGGGGCGTGCGGATGCTGCGCACGGCGCTTGGACCGGCGAGCGCTCGGTTTCCTGGAAGACGCCGGCGTCGTCGAGGTGATGCTGAACCCGGACGGGCGCATCTGGATCGACCGCCTTTCCGAAGGGCTATCCGACACGGGCGAGCTGCTGTCGGCGGCCGATGGCGAGCGGATCGTGCGGCTGGTGGCGCATCATGTCGGCGCCGGCCTTCGCCATCCGCAAGCCGACGGTCGCGGTGTTCACGCTCGACGACTATGTCGCGGCCGGGATCATGTCGGCGGGACAGGCCGAGACGCTGCGGCGGGGCGTCGCCACCCGCGCCAATATCCTCGTGGCCGGTGGCACCTCGACCGGCAAGACGACGCTGACCAATGCGCTGCTGGCGGAGGTGGCCAAGACCGCCGATCGCGTCGTCATCATCGAGGATACGCGCGAGCTGCAATGCGCCGCGCCCAACCTGGTCGCCATGCGCACCAAGGACGGCGTCGCCACGCTCTCCGATCTCGTCCGCTCCAGCTTGCGCCTGCGCCCGGACCGGATACCGATCGGCGAGGTGCGTGGCAAGCGAGGCGCTGGACCTTCTGAAGGCTTGGGGCACCGGCCATCCCGGCGGCATCGGCGATTCACGCCGACAGCGCCATCGGCGCGCTGCGGCGGATGGAGCAGCTCATCCAGGAAGCGGTCGTCACCGTCCCGCGCGCGCTGATCGCGGAAACCATTGATCACATCGCGGTGCTCGCCGGGCGTGGCTCCGCCCGTCGCCTGGTCGAACTCGCCCGCGTCGAAGGCTCGGTCCCGATGGCGATTACCGCGTCGTCTCGGCTGCGGCGGAATGCGGTGAAAGAGCCGCCGGCGCCGGCCCCGCCATCCCCTCCAGCCTTGAAGGAGCCCCATCGTGATGCCGTTTTCACAGAGCCTGCCCCGACGCCTCGTCGCGCCGATTTTCGTCGCCGTCCTCGGCGTGATGGCGGCCGCCCCGGCCCATGCCTCCGGCTCGTCCATTGCTGTGGGAACAGCCGCTGCAACAGATCCTGCAATCGATTGAAGGACCGGTCGCCAAGATCATTGCGGTGATCATCATCATCACCACGGGTCTGGCGCTCGCCTTCGGCGATACGTCGGGCGGGTTCCGTCGGCTGATCCAGATCGTGTTCGGCTTGTCGATCGCGTTTTGCGGCCAGCTCCTTCTTCCTGTCGTTCTTCTCCTTCGGCGGCGGGGCGCTCGTCTGATGGCCATGGTCGTAGATCAGAGCGAAGAGGTTCCGGGCTTTACGGTTCCGCTGCACCGGGCGCTCAGCGAGCCGATCCTGCTCGGCGGCGCGCCGCGCGCTCTCGCGATCATGAACGGCACGCTGGCGGGCGCGATCGGCCTGGGGCTTCGGCTCTGGCTGGTCGGCCTCGCCATCTGGGCAGTCGGCCATGTTACCGCCGTTTGGGCGGCAAAACGCGACCCGCTCTTCGTCGAAGTGGTGCGCCGCACCTGCGCATCCCGGCTTATCTTGCGGTCTGAGGGCGCGGCCATGATGAACCTCGCCGAATATAGCAACCGCAACGCCCGCCTCGCCGATTTTTCTGCCGTGGGCGGCTTTGCTCAGCGAAGGCGTCGTCCTCAACAAGGATGGCAGCTTCCAGCGCACAGCGCGGTTTCGCGGTCCTGATCTGGATTCCGCCGTGCCCGCCGAGTTGGTCGCCGTTGCGGGCCGGTTGAACAACGCCTTCCGCCGTCTCGGTTCGGGCTGGGCTATCTTCGTCGAGGCGCAGCGCCATGCCGCCGCGACCTATCCGAACAGCTCATTTCCAGATTCCGCCTCCGCGCTGGTCGATGCCGAGCGCAAGGCCGATTTCGAGGAGGCGGGCGCGCATTTCGAGTCGGATTATTTTCTGACCTTCGTCTGGCTGCCGCCGGCCGAGGACGCCGCCCGCGCCGAGACCTGGCTCTATGAGGGCCGGAATACCGCCGGCGTCGATCCGCATGAGATCATGCTGGGCTTCATCGACCGCACCGATCGGCTGATCCGCCTGATCGAGGCCTTCATGCCCGACTGCGTCTGGCTCGATGACGGCGAGACGCTGACCTGGCTGCATGGCTGTTTTTCGACCAAACGGCAGCGCGTGCGCGTGCCCGAGACGCCGATCTATCTCGACGCGCTCTTGGCCGACCAGCCGCTCACCGGCGGGCTCGCGCCACGCCTCGGCGATCAGCATCTGCGCGTGCTGACCATCACGGGCTTTCCGATCGCGACGACACCCGGCCTGCTCGACGAGCTGAACCGTCTCGCCTTTCCCTATCGCTGGTCGACCCGCGCCATCCTGCTCGACAAGACCGACGCGACAAAGCTTTTGACCAAGATCCGGCGGCAATGGTTCGCCAAGCGCAAGTCCATTGCCGCCATCCTCAAGGAGGTGATGACCAACGAGCAATCGGTGCTGGTGGACACGGATGCCTCGAACAAGCGGCGGACGCCGATCTCGCGCTTCAGGAACTTGGGGCCGACTATGCCGGCATCGCCTATGTCACAGCCACCGTGACGGTGTGGGACGCCTATCCGCGCGTGGCCGATGAGAAGCTGCGCCTCGTCGAGAAGGTGATCCAGGGCCGGGATTTCACCTGCATGGCCGAGACCATCAACGCGGTGGACGCCTGGCTCGGGTCGCTGCCGGGCCATGTCTACGCCAATGTCCGGCAGCCGCCGATCTCGATGCTCAATCTCGCCCATATGATCCCGCTCTCGGCGGTATGGGCGGGGCCGGAACGGGACGAGCATTTCGGGTCGCCCCCTTTGCTTTATGGCAAGACCGAGGGCTCGACCCCGTTCTGGTTTTCCCTCCATGTCGGCGATGTCGGCCATACGCTGATCGTCGGCCCGACCGGCGCGGGCAAATCCGTGCTGCTGGCGCTGATGGCCTTGCAGTTCCGCCGGTATCCGGGCGCACAGGTCTTCGCCTTCGATTTCGGAGGCTCGATCCGCGCCGCCGCGCTCGCCATGGGCGGCGACTGGCATGATCTCGGCGGCGGTCTCACCGAGGGATCGGAGGTTTCGGTCGCTCTCCAGCCGCTCGCCCGCATCGATGACCCGGCCGAACGCGCCTGGGCGGCCGACTGGATCGGCGCGATCCTCGCCCGCGAGCGCGTCGCCATCACGCTCGAGGTGAAGGAGCATCTCTGGACGGCGCTGACCTCGCTGAGCACCGCGCCGGTCGAGGAGCGCACGATCACCGGCCTCTGCGTGCTGTTGCAGGCGAACGACCTCAAACAGGCGCTGCGGCCCTATTGCATCGGCGGCGCCTGGGGGCGATTGCTCGACGCGGAAGCCGAGCATCTCGGCGCGGCGACGTCCAGGCTTTCGAGACCGAGGGGCTGATCGGCACCGAGGCCGCGCCGCCGTTCTCGCCTATCTCTTCCACCGCATCGAAGCCCGGCTCAACGGATCGCCCACCCTCCTCATCATCGATGAGGGCTGGCTCGCGCTCGACGATGAGGGCTTCGCCGGCCAACTCCGCGAATGGCTGAAGACGCTGCGCAAAAAGAACGCCAGTGTCATCTTCGCCACTCAGTCGCTCTCGGACATCGACGGCTCGGCGATCGCGCCCGCCGTCATCGAGAGCTGCCCGACCCGCATCCTGCTGCCGAACGAACGCGCCATCGAGCCGCAGATCACCGCCATCTATCGCCGCTTCGGCCTCAACGACCGCCAGATCGAAATCATCGCGCGGGCCATGCCGAAGCGCGACTATTACTGCCAGTCCCCGGCGCGGCAACCGGCTCTTCGAACTCGGTCTCTCCGAGGTCGCGCTGTCCTTGTGCGCCGCCTCGTCCAAGGCCGATCAGGCGGCCATCGCTGCACTTGTCGATGCGCATGGCCGCGAGGGGTTCCTCGCCGCCTGGCTGCGCCATCGCGGCCTCGGCTGGGCGGCCGATCTCATCCCCACCCTCGTCCTACCGGAGACCTCGCCATGATCCTTCGCCATGCGCGCGCGGGGCGGCTCGCCGCCGCCTTGCTGATCGCCCCCCTCGCCATCGCCCCCGCTTTGCGACGGGCCGGCGCATGCCGTCATCGTGTTCGATCCCTCCAACTATGCGCAGAACATGCTGACAGCCGCGCGTTCCCTGCAGCAGATCACCAATCAGGCGACCTCGCTGCAGAACGAGGCGCAGATGCTGATCAATCAGGCCCCAATCTGGCGAGCCTGCCGATCTCCTCGCTGCAACAGATCCAGCAATCGGTGCGGCGCACCCAGCAGCTTCTGCAACAGGCCCAGAACATCGCCTATGACGTGCAGCAGATCGACCGGGCGTTCCAGACCCAATACGCCACTATCCGATGTCGGCGCCTCGGACCGGCAGCTCGTCGCCGACGCGCGCGGGCGCTGGCAGAACACGGTCGGCGGCCTGCAGGACGCCATGCGCGTGCAGGCGACCGTTATCGGCAATCTCGACACCAATCGCACAGAGATGGCGCGGCTCATCGGGGCGAGCCAGGGGCGACGGGCGCCCTTCAAGCGACGCAGGCCGGCAATCAGCTCCTCGCCCTGCAGGCGCAGCAGATCGCCGATCTCACCGCCGTCATCACGGCTAATGGCCGGGCGCAGGCCCTGCAATCGCCGAGCAGGCGGCCGCCGCCGAACAGGGCCGCGAGCAGCGCCGCCGTTTCCTGACGCCCGGATCGGGCTATCAGCCCGGCAACGCTCAGATGTTCAACGGTAACTGAGGGCGGGGCGATGGACGGCAAAACCCTCGCGCGCCTCGGCGCCCTCGTCTTCGTCGCGATCGCGGCGACCGTGACCGCGATCGCGATGAGCCGGAAGGATGACCGGCCAAGCAGCGCTCCGGCACAGGCTTAATTGGCCCGCTGCAGCGCTCTGGGAGAAGCCGGCGCGCGCGATCCCGCCTGCCTCAAGGCCTGGTCGGACAATCGCCGCCGTTTCCTCGGCGCCAATGAGAGGGCGAACTGACATGGGCGGCCCGGCGTCATCGACCATTTCCTTGAGGTCTTCACAACGCTATATCGACGGCGGCTTCGGGCTGCTTCGGCCCGAAGTGGCCTTCATCGCCCGCCTGGTGAGGAAGACGCTCTTCGTCGGCGTCTTCGCCTATATCATCGGCAACTGGAACACTCTCGCCCGCATCGTTTTCGAGAGCTTCGCCGGGCTCGGTCTCAAGGCCTCGGGCACGGGCTTCGCCGTCGGCGACCTCTTGCGCCCCGGCAAGGTGGCGCAGACCGGCCTCGATGCCGGCCGCCCCTGCTCGACTCGATCTCGAACCTGATGGGCTATTGGTCCTTCTTCGAGAACTTCATCCAAATCGCCTGCATGCTGTTCGCCTGGGCGCTGGTTCTGCTCGCCTTCTTCGTTCTCGCGATCCAGCTTTTCGTGACGCTCATCGAGTTCCAAGCTGACGACGCTCGCGGGCTTCGTGCTGATCCCCTTCGACCTCTTCGGCAAATCCGCCTTCATGGCCGAGCGCGTGCTCGTCAACGTGATCTCCAGCGGCATCAAGGTGCTGCTGCTCGCAATCATCATCGGCATCGGCTCGACGCTGTTCTCGGAGTTCACGACGGGGTTCGGCGGCGCGACCCCCCCATCGATGAGGCCATGGCGATCGTGCTGGCCGCCTTGTCGCTGCTGGGCTTCGGCATCTTCGGACCCGGCATCGCCAATGGCCTCGTCTCCGGCGGCCCTCAGCTCGGCGTGGGGCGCGGCGGTCGGAACCGGTCTCGCCGCCGGCGGCATGGTCGCGGCCGGCGCGGCGAGCGTCGGGGCGGTTGCTTCAGGTGCGCCGCTTTGGACCGGTGGCGCGGCCGCAGCCGCTCGCGGTGGCGCAGCGCTGGCGGGCGGCGCCTCCATCGCCTACGGCTCGGCTCCGCTGGGCAAACCGGCGCCTCGGGCGTTTGCTTCGGGTCCTTGGCGGTGTGGCGAGCGCGGGCGCGCAGGCCGCGATCTCGCCGCTGAGGCGGGCGGCCTCACGCGCCGCGGACAGTCTGAGGCAGAGCGCCTAGTCCGGCGCGCGCACCGCCTTCACCGCGACCGGCGGATCGTCCACCGCCGGCACGGTCGGCGGCGAGGCCGACGCCGCGTCCTCAGCCTCACCGCCCTCCGTCGACACGCCGCCCGTCTGGGCGCGGCGCATGGACGCGCGCCCAGACCCTGACCATGCCGTGTGCGCCGGCGACAGCCATGGCGGCGGCGCCTCCGTCACCCTTCAGACAAGCAACTGACCATGTTCAAGCGAGCCTCCACCCATTACGGCAAATCCCCCGAACCGGAGACGCCCTATCAGCGCGCCGCGCAGGTCTGGGACGAGCGCATCGGCTCGGCCCGCGTGCAGGCGAAGAACTGGCGGCTGATGGCCTGCGGATCTCTCATTCTGTCAGCGGGCTGTCGGCCGCGCTCGTCTGGCAATCCGCCAACGGCTCGATCGTGCCCTGGGTGGTGCAGATCGACCGTCTCGGCCAGACCCAGGCGATCGCCCCGGCCACGCCCGACTATCGGCCCAATGACGCACAGATCGCCTTCCATCTGGCGCGCGTCATCGAAGAAGTCCGCTCGATCCCGGCCGATCCGATCATCGTGCGCCAGAACTGGCTGCGCGCCTATGACTTCACCGCGCAAGGCGGGGCTGCGGCGCTGAACGACTATGCCCGCGCCAACGACCCCTTCGCCAACGACCCCTTCGCCAACGACCCCTTCGCCAAGGTCGGCAAGCAACAGGTCGCCGTCGAGGTCGCCTCGGTGATCCGCGCCTCGCCATCGAGTTTTCGCGTGGCCTGGATCGAGCGCCGCTATCAGGATGGCAGTCTCGCCAGCACCGAGCGCTGGTCGGCGATCCTCACCGTCGCCGTGCAGCCGCCGCGCGACGCCGACGCGCTCAGAAAGAACCCGCTCGGGATCTACATCACCGCCATCAACTGGTCGAAGGAGCTTGGACAATGACGCCGACCTTCCGCAAAGCGGGAGGCCGGCTACCCGTAATGTCTCCTTCGCGGCTTTACTGCTGTCCGCATCGGCGTTCGCCGGCTCCACGCCCCCGCCCGAGATTTCTTATGACGACGCACAGCCTGCCGTCATCGCCGCCGATCCGCCCAAGCCTGTGAAGGTGGTTGAACTGCCCAAACCCTTGCCCCTGCCGGGCCAGTTGAAGCCGGTCGGCAAGGAGGGCAAGCCCGAAGCCGAGCCCGCCGATCCAGCCGTCCGCGTCAATCAGGCCAACGTCGCCGCACGCGTCCAGCCGGTGCGCGCGGCTTCATCAACGCCATGCAGCTCTATCCCTTCGTCGATGGCGCACTCTATCAGGTCTATGCCGCGTCGGGGCAGATCACCGATATCGGCCTGCAGCCCGGCGAGACCCTCGTCGGCTCCGGCCCCGTCGCCGCCGGCGACACCGTCCGTTGGATCATCGGCGACACCGAAAGCGGCAGCGGGACGGGCAAGCAGGTGCATATCCTCGTCAAGCCGACGCGGCCCGAACTGATGACCAATCTCGTCATCAACACCGATCGCAGCACCTACCACATGGAGCTGCGTGCGACCGAGAAGACCTATATGCCCTCGGTTACCTGGCAATATCCTCAGGATCAGCTCATCGCCCTGCGCCGCCAGAACACGGAGGCCCAGGTTGCGCAGCCCGTCGCCTCCGGCGTCGATCTCGCCAAGGTCAACTTCCGCTACGAGGTGACGGGCGACCGCGCGCACTGGCGGCCGTTGCGCGCCTTCGACGACGGCAAGCAGGTGTTCATCGAGTTTCCGCGCGGCATCGGCCAGGGCGAGATGCCGCCGCTCTTCATCGTCGGTCCGGAGGGCGACACATCAGAACTCGTGAACTACCGGGTGCGCGGCCCCATTACATGATCGTCGACCGACTCTTCGCCGCCGCCGAACTGCGCTTCGGCGCGGCGAAAGAGCAAAAGCGCGTGCGCATCTCCCGCACCGACGGCGCGCGAGGCGGCCCCGTTCTCCTGGTTTCGGCGGCCTGACGGCGACAACGAGCCCGATCGCCGAGCCGCATGTGCGCGGAGGATCGCCCTCGTGAGCGACGATATCGACCCCGATCGGGATACACTCCCGCGCGACCCGGAGCCCGCTGCCGCCATGCGGCTTCGCCCCGAGCCGCCGCGCGTTACCCGCTTGTCGCGCAAGGTGCTGGCCGGGCTCGCGCTGGTGACGAGCCTCGGGCTCGGCGGTGCGCTGATCCTCGCGCTCCAGACCCGCAAGGACGGCCCGTCCGGACCGGAACTTTTCGCGACCGACAGCCGCGCCACCCGGACGGCCTTGCTGTGCCCTGCCGAAGGATTATGCGGGCGTGCCTCGGCTCGGCCCGCGCTGCCCGGCGATCTCGGCCGCCCGATCCTCAGCGCGCAGGAGTCCGGCAAACCGGTTTCGACCCCGCCCATCGCCATGCCCAATTCCGGCCTCGGCCAGGAGGAGCAACGCCGTCTTCAGGAGATCGAGGCCCGCGCGCACCGCGCCCGCGCCGACCACGCCGGTATTGCCCCCGCAGCCGGACCTCACCAGCCTCGGCCTCGCGCCGCCGCCGGCGACGTCCAGCGCGCAGGAGCGTCATGCCGCCTTCCTCACCCAGGCGCCCGACAAGCGCATCGTTGCGTCCGACCGGGTGGCGGCGCCGACGTCCGCCAACGTGCTCCAGGCGGGCGCCGTCATCCCGGCGGCGCTGATCACCGGCATCCGCTCGGACCTTCCCGGGCAGATCACCGCGCAGGTGACGGAAAACGTCTATGACAGCCCCACGGGCCGCATCCTGCTCGTGCCCCAGGGCACACGCATCATCGGCCAGTATGACAATGGCGTCGGCTTCGGCCAACGGCGCGTCTTGCTCGTCTGGAGCCGGCTGATATTCCCCAATGGGCGCTCGATCCTCCTCGAACGCCAGCCTGGCGCGGACGCCGAAGGCTATGCCGGCCTCGAAGATGGCGTCGATTACCATTGGGGCGAGCTGTTCAAGGCCGCCGCGCTCTCGACGATTCTGAGCGTGGGCGCCCAGGCCGGTTCATCCGGAAACGACAGCGATATCGTGCAGGCTCTGCGTCAAGGCGCGTCGCAGAGCATCAGCCAGACCGGCCAGCAGATCGTCAGCCGCCAGCTCAATATCGCCCCGACGCTCACCATCCGTGCAGGCTTTCCCGTGCGCGTGATCGTCACCCGACTCTCGTCCTCGAACCCTATGGAGGCTGACATGGCGAAGCTGAAACTCGGCCCCATCGCCCCCGACAAGCCGGTGAAGGTGACGGTGGAACTGCCCGCCAGCCTCCATCGCGACCTTCTCGCCTATGCCGACATCCTCGCCCGCGAGACCGGCCAGCCGCCCCCAATCCGCCCGCCTCATCGTCCCCATGCTGGAGCGCTTCATCGCGACGGATCGGGGCTTTGCGAAAGCCCGCCGCGCCGCCGGCCCTCGGCAAACGCCCGGGGCGAACCCCCTGGATTGACCGCGGCCGGCATGGCGCTGGCGAGATCGAGCAAGCCGTGAAGCGCCGGATTGTCGTTATGCGGGGACCACACCGCCGAGAAGGGAAGTATCTCCCCGCCGATTGGCCGAAACACCACGCCCGGAAACCCCGCCGCGATCGTCGCCTCGCTCGTCACCGTCAGCCCGCGCCCCAGCGCGACCAGATGCATCAGATTGTCCGGCCGACCGCCTGCTGGTCGATTTTCCGGATGATGGCCGAGATCGGCGAGCCGCTGCACGATAGTCATGGATCTCTTCCCCGGCGCGCACTCGCTGACGATGAAGGCGGCGTCGGTGAGATCCTTGAAGCTCACCTCATCACGCGTTGCGCAGGGATGGCGCTCGGGCAGCGCCACGAAAATCCGCTCCGACCACAAATGCCGATGTTCGCACCCCGCCCATTCCGCCGTCCCGTGATAAAGGCCACATCGAGTTGAAGACGCCGGATCGAGGCGACGTGCTCGGCCGGATTGCCGTCGATGAAGCTCAGCCTGACCGAAGGGTGACGGACGCCGAAAGCCTGGATCAGATCGGCCAGAAATCCCGACGCCAGCGATGAAAAGATGCCGATCCTGACGTGACCGTCCTCGCCGCGCCCGATGGCGCTGACCTCGTCGCGCGCAAGCCCGATCTCCGAGAGCGCCTTGCGATCGCGATTCACGAACTGCTTGCCGGCATGGGTCAGCATCACCCCGCTCGACGTGCGGATGAACAAAGCCGACCCGAGACGCTCCTCCAGTTCACGGATGCGCCGACTGATCGCCGATTCCTCAACGCTCAGCGCCGCCGCCGCCCGCCGAAAACTGCCGTGCTCGGCCGCCGCAATCACATAACGGATGTGGCGAACCTGGATCGGCACTTCCTTTGTTCCTGAGAACATGCGGTGAATGAAATTCCCAACAACTCTAAGCCGAATTGGTATACAAAATGCCTTCTTCAACTCAATGAATTGTAAGCAATCTTACGCCGTACCGTCTGGCCGAATACAAGATACGAAATCAATTTTCGCCTCGTCGTACCAAGAGAGAGAAGACCCTCCGATTTCCACGCCCCAGCCCGAGATCATACGACGACGGTTCAAAGGGGGTTTCAGCATCGCGATCTATCGTTCTCTATCGCTGTGGAGCCGCGGAGGAGATCGAAAATGATAGCGTCCGTCAAGTTGGTGTAATTTTGGGTGTGGAACCGGGCCGTCATGATCAGGCGGCATTCGGTGTAATTTGAAGGGGCTTTTCCTCCTCGATTGTCGGTGGGTTTAGCTCTGCCATTCCCTCGATCTGCATGTATCGATGCTGAAGCTGCCATTCGTCGTTGGCTTCGAGGAGGACGGCTCCGATCAAGCGGATGATGCTGTCTTCGTTGGGAAAGATGCCGACGACATCGGCACGGCGCTTCACTTCCTTGTTCAGACGCTCCAGTGGCTTCGTGCTGTGAAGCTTTGTGCGATGCTGGGAAGGAAACGCCATGTAGGCGAGCGCGTCGGTTTCAGCGTCGTCGATGAATGTGCCGAGCTTCGGCCATCTGGCCCGGAGCTGGTCGGCGACATGCCGCCAAGTTTGAACGGCTCCGTCACGGTCCGGCTGGATGAATGCCTGGCGGATCGCGGCCGCGACCATGGTATGCTGGCCCTTGGGCACATAGGCGAGCGCATTACGCATGGCATGAACCCGGCATCTCTGCCAGCTCGCACCGAGCACACGGACGATGGCCGATTTCAGTCCCTCATGAGCGTCAGAGATAACCAGCTTGACGCCGGTCAGCCCTCGGCGCACCAGATCACGCAGGAATGACGTCCAGAACGGTTCGGCTTCGAAAGGGCCGATATGCAGGCCGACGATCTCCCTCTTGCCATCCGTGTCGACAGCCACCGCGATTATTGCCGCGACCGAGACGATGCGCCCGCCTTCACGCATCTGGACACCTCCGGAAACCTGATTTTTAAGGATCTTTGGTTGAGGAAGGGCTGTTTTTTGGCATAAGTCGGGTGAAGAGGACGATGTTCCGGGGTTTGCGAGGCGACTTTACCTGGTTTTCCTTGTTCCCCAGGGTTAGACGGGGTTCATTTTTTCCAACCAGCGCCAGCGTTTCATGTTGTAAGCCATGTTGGCCAGAGTGATGGTCGCCTCTGCTCTTGCTTTTCCGATGGTTCGGATGAAGAGACTCATGCGATCTTTCTGTTCGGCGAAGACGCGCTCAACGCGGGCGCGGATTTTGGACTTCACCGCATTGGCCCTCGCTGTGGCCTTGCTCATCGGTCTGCCCTTTGGTTTCTTGCGATGGATGCGGCTGACCTTGCCATGATCAAGCAGAAATTCGGTCGTGTCCCCATCCGTGGTGTAGGTGATCAGTTGTCACTAGCGATCTCCGGGTAGGGTCGGGTTGCGAGACGCGCACCTAACCAGAGGATCACCGATGACCAACGAGATGATGAGCCTTCGCACGCTGGTGGAGAAGACCCCCGACGCGGATATCCTACGCGAGATGATCGGCTTTGCGGCCAAGCGCCTGATGGAGATGGAGGTCGGCAGCCTGACGGGCGCCGGCTACGGCGAGAAGAGCCCCGACCGGCTGGCGCAGCGCAATGGCTACCGGGACCGGGCCTGGGAGACACGCGCCGGAACCGTCGAGCTGCGCATCCCCAAGCTGCGCCAGGGAAGTTACTTCCCTGGCTTCCTGGAGCCGCGGCGGCTGGCCGAGAAGGCCCTGACAGCCGTGATCCAGGAAGCCTACGTCCAGGGTATCTCGACGCGCTCGGTCGATGATCTCGTCAAGGCGCTGGGCATGAGCGGCATCTCGAAGAGCCAGGTCAGCCGGCTGTGCGAAGAGATCGACGGCAAGGTGAAGGCCTTCCTCGAGCGGCCGATTGAGGGCGACTGGCCCTATCTGTGGGTCGATGCGACTTACGTGAAGGTGCGCCAAGCCGGGCGCATCGTCTCGGTGGCCGTCATCGTGGCGGTCGGGGTGAACACCGACGGCCGGCGCGAGGTGCTGGGCATGGATATCGGTCCATCGGAAGCCGAGACGTTCTGGACAGCCTTCCTGCGCAAGCTGGCGCGACGCGGCCTGCGCGGCGTGAAGCTTGTCGTCTCGGATGCCCACGAGGGCCTCAAGGCCGCTGTGTCGAAGGTTTTGACCGCCACCTGGCAGCGCTGCCGGGTGCACTTCATGCGCAACGCCCTTGCCCATGCGGGGCGCAGCGGCCGGCGCGTCGTCTCCGCCTTCATCGCCACGGCCTTCGCCCAAGATGACGCCGAGGCGGCGAGCGCCCAATGGAGGCGCGTCGCCGACCAGATCCGCCCCAAGGTCTCCAAGCTTGCCGCCTTGATGGACGAGGCGGAGCCCGATGTGCTGGCCTACATGAGCTTTCCGCCGCAGCACCGCACCAAGCTGCACTCGACAAACCCGCTGGAGCGTCTCAATGGCGAAATCAAGCGGCGCACCGAGGTCGTCGGGATCTTCCCCAACGAGGCCGCTATCGTCCGCCTCGTCGGCGCGATCCTGCTCGAACAGAACGACGAGTGGGCCGTGCAACGCGCCCGCTATATGACGCTGGAAACCATCGCTCCTTTCGGCGATGATCCCACCGTCATCCTGCCCGTCGCGGCAGCCTGACCGGTTCGGCGCTGCCCCAGGACGCTGCCCAAGCTCGGCCACCTACACCACGGATGGGGACAGGACCCGCTTTAACGCTCGCATCGCGAGCGAAGCGCTCGGAATCGATGTCGCAACGCACGCGGATCTCGAAACTCTACTCATCGGCTTCAACCATGCCGACAATCGACGAAGACAGCGCGCGCTCAACGGTCGCACACCCTGTCAGTTCGCTGAAGAGCGCATTCTGACCGCGGCGCGACTGGCCAATCCGCACTGTAAGCCGCCGATAGGAGGAGATGATATCGCGAAAAAGGTCGATGAGGTCATCTGCCATGCCAATGAGGCCTCGCAACCGGACAACTAGCGGTCTCACTCCGCCAATTGCCTCCCTCGGTTACAGGAATCGGGCAAATTCAATCCGCCAACCGCCGCCAAATCCGCTAGGACGATGCGGGCCGCCCGGTCGCTCGGCGATCCTTGACCGGTTCCCATGATATCAAGAACAGCGCGCAAAGCCGTTCGCTGTTTCTGCCAGGCGGGATTCAGGCGGTTCAGCAATGGTAACAGGGCTGTTGTCAGATTTTCCGGCGTACAAAGTTCTTGCAGCAGCTCGGGATAGACCGGCGCGCCCAGAACGATATTGGACAAGGCAACGCAAGGTACTTGCAACAAGCGTCGAGCCAACCACGCCGTTACCGGCGCCACCCGATAGCCAACCACCGATGGCGTTCCCGCCAGCGCCAATTCCAGCGTTACCGTCCCCGAAGCCGCCAAAGCGGCATGAGCCGCGGCAAAAGCGTCATATTTCAAGCCCTCCTGCTCAACAAACCGCACTTGCCCGAGCCCTGCCAGCCCCTCTCTTACCGCGCCTGCAACCCCTGCCGCCAGCGGCGCCACGGTCACCAGATCGGGCAGCCGATCTTGCAAACCTTGCACGGTTTGGCGAAAAATCGCCAACAACCGCTTGATCTCACCGTGCCGGCTGCCGGGCAGCAAAACCAGTAACGGCGTGTCGGATCCGATCCCCAGCCAATGGCGAAACCGCTGACCATTGCCGTGCAGCGCGCCAGACTCGATAACCGGATGCCCGACATAATCGCACGCC
>JAJTWR010000076.1:0-57500 GCA_021613335.1 Whitmania pigra
TCCCATTCCACATGAATTATGATTAATTCAAAAGTCAATTACTTTAAATAGGTAAAACCGTCCGAGCTGCACGGTTTTACCCTTTAAATATTTAAACGAGTCTAAATTCAAGAAATTCGGTGACAAAAACGGCTTGTTCAATTATGCCAATGCCAATGTGGCAGAACTGACGCCAATAGTATTTAGGTATCGCTAGACGTAGGCCACGCAAGGCGAAAAAGCACGACGAGGCACATACCCTTCTTGCTATTTGGGGTAATGCGTCATGCAGAGGCTTATGACTCCCATACCTGAACTCAAACTCCAAAATTCAGTTTTTTTTTTAGTGAGAACAGCTCACCTCGTTAATTTTATCAAGGAATCTATGTTATTACCTGATGTTTTATCACGACCTTTTTTTTATAAAGCAACGCTTAAATATTCATGCAAGTTTGGTCGTTCGATTCTCTATATATAATGATGATAACACATATTTTAGTAACTGTCTCTGACGCTGCAAAAAAATAATTTCTTTCCGGTTGTTTTGGGAAATGACAAAATAATTGATTTAAATAATTTCTATGAAATGTAAGGATAAATGTTGTTTTATTCTGTAAATCAGCATCACATTATATAAATAAATATAACTGTTAAAAGTGCGTTTTCTCTGTTAAATTACATTTTTTAGCGCTTTAATTTCTAGACTGCGTGATGGTACCTTGCATGGGTTTTTGACTTGTTTAGTTTTGGGGTCTGCGGTGGGGCGGTAGGATTCGGGACGTTCTGCTGTGCCGCTCTTTTGACTTTTCCAAATAATTTATTACTTGAAATTTCGCATTTTTGAAACTTTTTTATGCCTACTCTCATCACATGTTCAAGTGTAAGTTTCGAAATTTCTGCATCAATGTCAGTGCTGGTTATTTATCTCGAATTTTGTTACACTTCAGAAATGTTTGAGTGATGTTCGTAACGTAAGAAATGCAGCATGATGATTGCAAAGATTATGCCGAAGCAAATCCAGTTAGAAAACTGAACAATCTTGAAGATGTTATCACTACTTGTAATGAAGTTAGTTCTAGGTCATCTCAATCAGAAAACGCCAAGCGCTTTATTATCAACGATACGTCGGTCTCAAATAATTTTCGCAAAGCGAGTTCTTCGTTTGGTAACCGCTTTTGTCATGCTGATTCTTCTATGGCACATTCAGCCTCTTCTAACAGTTACTACAATTCCCAAACTGGGACTTCTATTGTTCATATTAGCTCTAATAGCTTGGTCAGCAGCACACTTAGGGAAAACTCAAATTATATTGAGCGACAGTGGGCAATTCTCAAAGAAAAGATGTTACCAGCCACAAAAAGTAAACCAAGCTCTAGTGATAATGACAAAGGTGTCACTGTACCTGAGCATGTTGAAGAAAGATATGAGGTGGATTTTTCATTTATAGATGATCCAAATGGCAATGAGCTTGATAACAGTTATTCGAAATATTCTGATTCATGCAAATCGAACAATATGACTAGCCACGTAACTTCCATCGGTTTACACGGAAATGGAACAATTAATGATAATAGTAGTAGCTGTGAGCCCAAATTTTCAGATAATCATATGCCGGATGGTTCAGTCCCAAGTTGTATTTCTATGCAAGCTTTGACTGAAGACAAATCACCCAATAAATCTGGCAGTGATGTTACATCGAGTTCAGATTTAAAACGTTTTATCAAGCTGAATGATATGTCGAAACATTCCTATAATGAGAAGTCGAAAAATGATCGCAATATGGTTCATTCTGTTATTTGTGATATAAATAGAAGTTTAGTCACAAGCAAACCTTCCCTGCTGGTACCAAGTTATAAAGATGAGTTCCTTTACAATGCGAATCCACTCTATCTGAAGAGAAACAAAGAGCCCACCCATGAACGTGCTTGTTCAACATATCGAGATGCACAAACCCAAAAATGTCCCGATGTAAATAAGATGAACACCGTTTCCTCACATGAAGGTTGCTTTTTTTTCATGTTTTTAAGATATGATAAAGACAACTTATTTTTAAATATTTCTTTCTTTGCAGGCACGCTAGGTAGTGCAATGAATGTCGATTATTCTTGTCCTAGTGAAGTGGCAAAGGATGCAGACCACGAGGTTCAGAAATCTTCCGAAGAAAGTAAGTCAAAAAAATATCAAGAAATGCTTAATAGGAAACAGAAGAAGACGCAAAAAAAATTGGAAGAAAGCATTAGTTCAAATGAAGTGCCTGATTATAAAGGCAACATTCCATTGGACGAAATTATTAATTTTATTAATAAGGATGTAAAAGTGTCTTCCCATACAAAATCAGGCAAAAGTAGCAAAAAACATAAAAAAAGGATTTCAAAAAAAGACTCATTGGAGGGTGATCTGCCCAAAAATCCCACTCAACAGAGAGAAATTGAACTATTAAATGATTTCCAAAGAGTGATTGAATCTAGCTGTGGGAAGAAAAGCATAGAATTAAGTGATTTGTGTAACCAAAGCCAAGAAGTAAAACCATCAAAGAATTGCTCTGAGGAATGTGATCTCGCACTTCAGTCGACAGTTTCAGAAGACGAGCCAAAGCCTGTCAGTACTTCAAGAGATTCATTTGGTGATTGTGACCAATTTTCTGTAGTTAGAAAGAAAAAGAAACTCAAGAAAACAGTCTGTTCGAATGGCTTGGGAAAGTCAGTCTCCAAAAATTCATGCATGCCTGGTCTTGCATCCTCTGGGGACAAATCTCCATTTATATTATGCAGCAAAAGTAAAAAAAATGAAGCTAACATGTATGTTAAAGGGAATATTCATGTTGCTGAACAAAACATTCCAAAAAGTAAAAGTCGCCCATCCATTAAGAATCACGTTGAAGAAAAAGATTCATTGCCGTCACAAACAAAATTAATCAATGTTGAACCAAAGAAAATCTCTCAAAATATGGCTGAATTGCCAGAACAAGTCACTCCAAAGTTATCAGAGCTTTCCAATTGTTGGCACATTCAAAGAAATGTCAAGAGCTCAGCTGTAGTCATTGCCGAGACTTTCCTTCGAAATTGTGAAAGTCAAGACATAGTTCCATGTCTATCTGCGCCCGATAGAAGTGAATTTCCAGCCACTGGATGCTCTTCCAAATCTTTTATAGCAGATACAAATTTCAAGGCTGATGAGGAACCAACAAAACCGAGAGTGTGCGTAATGCCCCTTGCAAAAAAGTCAGAATCTTTGTCAAAACCTAAATCAGCTTTCAATTTGAAGCATGCCCAAGCATTTATGAATTCAAGTAAGTGATTTACAAATTGTTAGACTCATTCAGTTTAAGTTAAAATTACTCATTAAAGTTTTTTAATTTTAGCTTATCAAGAAGTAATTAAGAGCAAAGGTTCGTTTGTATTTTTGTTGTGCTGTGGATGGTATTTGATGGTCACTTTATTCCTTTGTAGGTTACATACTTTACAATCACAGCAACTAATGACAGGAGTTTCAGGCTTTTCTCCTGCAAACTTTTTCAATTGAATTTGAACACTTACAGGAGTATGATGAATCTAAATTGCACACATGAGGTGTGTGGGGTTGCCATGCACTTTTTTGTGATAGGAAAAGATGCCATGCTTACCACTGAGATGCTATTTTCCCCAAAAATTGAAGATTTTTGCATCTCATTTTATTAACAGCATGTATGTAAAAATGTTTGAATGAGATGACTGCATTTTCTACACCTCTAAGATCTTTGTTAAAGCCCTTAACTTCTCTTGCTTGCTTTGATCTTTATTTTAATTTGGCCTATGTGTTTAGACAATGGCAGGATCATAGTCTATTCATGCTATGAGCTTATGCTTCACATCATTTTAGTCCAAGTGATGGAAGAACACAAGGCTTTGAGTTTGTGTTCTATTGATTGGTAAAATCTAATGATCAAATTAATTTCAAATTTAACAAATTGGGAAAGAATAAAGTTTAATGAATGATGGACTTTGATCTTCAATTTGCCATAGTTAGTATGTCAAAGCAAATGTCGCACACCCTGACCGGCTTAGTTAGGCCAAACTTTATTATAGGAATGTCTCTGACTGAGCACTTTGCACACAAGAGTCTTCCACAGTGACGACTGAAAATATGGTGAATCCTTACTGATACGGAGTGGGTCAGTTAGAAATAGTGCTGAGGCTGCTATGGAATGATACCAACCAGTGATGCTTCCTTGTTGTGAGACTGAATCTGATGTCACAATGTAGACAATTCTCACCATCTGTCCACGGGGGCTCTTTGCTCAATGTATCTAAAGCAGTGTATGCAAAGATGCAAGCTCAAAAGCTATATTGCAATCTTGAATATCCAAATTAATTAATTTAGTACCTAAAAGCTTAAAGAGCAATTGCTTTGTGGCTACTGGAGCATTGAAAATAGAGATCCCTTCTTTGTTTGTTGTTCCAATTTTGGCCCCAAACTTCACCAGAGATTTGCAGAGGGAGCTGTTTCCATTGAAGTAGGCCAACATGAGAACTGAATGAAGGAAGTTAAATAACAAATAAAAGTAAATATTGGGAAATTGTGACATGATGATATTGGCAATAACAATGACATTGACTGCCGATAATAGCTTTGCAATCTTAAACAAATGTTCAAGTTTTTCTTATATTCAAAAATTTCTTTTTTTGCGGTGGTGCTAGAGCCATTAAAATACATATGTGTGAAATTCTATACAATCGACATTCATAAAACAAATTTTGAATTGGCTTTTGTTTTTTGTTTATGCTTATTGGAAATCTGACTTCATTTAAATCTTTAAGCCAAGATTATTATTTGGATTCATTTCCTCCCTTTGCCCATTACTTCTCTCAAATGATTTGCATTCTGGCTATCTGGAATTGTAGGCCATTTGGATGCCGTCTCGACATGTTAATATATCATCATGCTGAAAAATCTCATGTTCTTTGCATTTCCATTGCCTTCAAATTTCTCATACCTAATGCTTTTTTTCTATTATGACCTCAACTCAAAGCATTGGTGAAATTGATCTTGTATTTATAACAACCTCAGAGCAATTCTGTTGTGTTATCATATTCAAGAGTCTTTCAGCATTGGCACCTCCTTGACTGGCAGCAGAGAATTGTCTTAATCTTGTGAAGAAACGATTGGAAGATTTTGAATTGACCCTGCAGGATCATAATGTCGGCATGGTAACAGATGGTGCTTCAGTAATGGTCAAAGCAGGGAGGCTCTCTGGCATCATCCACCAAATATGCTATTCACATGGACTGCATCTCGAAATTTGTGATTTTTTATACAAGAAACGTCACAATGAAGAGGACACTAATGAAGTAGAAGAAGCTCATGAGTATTATATTGTTGAGAGCTCTGATAGTGAACATGATGAGTCCTGGCAAGTAATATTGCCAGATGATTACAATGCAGATTTTGTTGACACAGTGAGTGATACTATTTCAAGTCAGAGCTGTTCAAAAAGAGCCCCCTGAAAAATGACTGCTTGCAAAAGAACTGTGAAAAGGAATTGGGGAAAACACTTTCTCTGCTCTTGGACATCAAAACTAGATGGAACTCATTGCTTAAGATGCTCAAACGATTCTTGGAAGCCAGGACACCCATTGATAGAGCTCAATATAGGATCTAGAAATAATTGAGGTTGGTGCAACCGCTCTTTGTAGACGTGATGTCACAATTTCAAAGAGTGAAAAGATTTTTGAGTATATTCTCAAAAAGCTGACAGAAGAAACAGGAGCTATTTCACAGGAATTATTGACAGCTGTCAATGACAGATTTGAATCAAGGAGAAATAAATAGATTTGTGGCCTTGTGAGATATCTAGAGGCTCCAGACAGTTATGAGCATGTGGTTGAGTTTTCACTCTTAAGTTATCCAAAGAAACGAGAGCTTATCGAAGTGGCAAGAAATGTTCTTTCATGGCTTTTTCTCTATGGTTCTATTAATGAGAGTGCTGAAAATTTTGAACATAACATCACTAAGGAACCTCTATGAAAAAGTCCAAAGCAGAAGAGCTCAATGACATTTTATGCCAGCCAGAAGATCAACCTTTGGATTGTGCTCAAGAAAATATCTTGACACACATTAAGAAAGAAATGAAATTTTACGAAGCAACAAAGGAATGGCCCAAAATCTTGAAGTATTGTCTAAACTCACTTCCACCCTCCTCTGTTGAAGCAGAAAGGTGTTTCAATGCTGCTGGACTGTTTATTTTAAAGTTGAGGTCATCGTTAAGTGATGAGATGATTGATTCTTTGTGCTTTGCATGCAGCTACTTTATCCGCAAATAATTCTTCTTTATAGATGAGTAATAAATAAGATAATTAAAATTCGGTATATTGTCTCTAACTACTTTAAAAAATTACTTGAATTACTTAAGTAATATTTTAAAAATTACTTGTTACTTAAGTATTTTTTTGAAGCTTGCTTGAACCCAGCACTAGTTTCAGTGAATAACTTTATATCCTTATAAAATTATCCATCACTGCTTCACACCCGGCGTTCATTCATCTTCCACTCATCTAGTATCAACCTGTCAACAAGTCATTACTCATCAATGGAGGCTTCTTATATACCTCTCCCTGTCTGGAATAGACTTCCACCCTTGCCCAACCCTCCATGGAGCTCAAGTGCCACTTGAAGACTCACCTCTTCAGGACATCATTGGACAGCAAGAACACAAGGCGCCTCTGATGCTATGCACATGGCGCCTCACAAATTAGTTATTATTGTTGTACACACATTTTTAGAATTTGGTCCTCATTTAAAAATCTATTGAAATACATAATCTAAAAATAAATGAATGCATGACTGAAGCAACCTGTATTTCCGTTGATATCGACCTGATCTATTGGATATTGTGGAAAGCATTCCACAACAAATTCAAGTATGGCAGCTGCATTCTCCTTACCATAACGACCAAGTACATGAAGGGGGTTCTGTCCTCTGAAAAAAGACAATTATATCAAGATAGTTACATCAAAGTTCTGAATTATATTTGCCAAATTTAAGACCAACTTTAAATTGGAGGAAATGATATTGATGTTGGTTTGGGTCAACAAGATTCTAATCACGTTTAAGTGACCAAACTGGCATGCCAAATGTAAAGCTGCGATGAAGGCAAGATTTAACTTATGATAACTCAAAAAATTATGATGTCATTAAGACTACCATTGTTCAAGGAATCATCTACGGCATTGCAATCAATTTTGTTTTCAATCAAAATGGAAGCGATTATAGGCTGGTCGTGAACTGCTGCCAAATGAAGAGCATTCTGTTTTTGCGAAGTGACATCATTGATTCTTGCTCCAGCCAACAGCTAAAATTAATAGTTTGCTCATTGAGAACTAAGTTCAACTATTTTAAGCATAAATTTGAATTCATCAATAACCAACAAGATTTCTCAGAATCATTTCATCGCCCACTACAACAGCAATATGAAGAGGTGTTCTATGAGATGAATCCTGAATGCGAAAATTCACATTCACACCGACGCTGATGAGAAACAAAATACTTTCCAGGTCTTTAGACTCGATTGCCATGTGCAGAAAAGATCTTCCTTTATTGTCCAACTAAAAGAGAAATGGTTATTAGGTGTGTAGCAATTCACTTGCAGAATTTTAAACTTAAGATTGCAATTACTGACCTGTTCTGCTGCATTGGGAGACCTGTCGAGAATTGAAAAAGCAGCCTTGTTGTTGCGAGTTGTCATAGCCAAAGAGAATGGAGTTTGATTTCTTTTATTTCTCATGGTAAGAACAATGCCAGGAACAGATAACAAGAGAGAAATTATATCATGGTGCTGATTTTTGAGGGCCACGTGAAGTGCAGTATCTCCCTCAGCATCCTAAATCAAAATTAGCAAGTTATCAAATATACATTTTCTCGACTAAAACATTTTTTTCTAAACATATTCTTGAAATCTAAAGAACTAAGTGGCTCAAAATTGATTTTACCTAGCTTTGCAAAAAATTTGGATCCACAACAAAACACTTGATACAAGACCAAATGGTGGTTTGTTCAACACACTTTTTAAAAAGTTTCCTTTCATAAACATCACATGCTGGTATGTCAACATCTTTGATTCATACATTTTGACATTCTTATGGTTTGCAGACTTGAATATACCAAACAGCGTTCATAACAATTTTTATTTCTCAATATATCATGCTATTATAATTTGAAATTAGCAAAATTTCAAAACAGCACTTCCAGCTCGAGACTAACCTTAGCATTAACATCAACATTCTCTTCAATAAGATTCACCATCAATTTGACCAATCCCCAAGAGGCAGACAAATGTATTGGTCCTTGACCATCTCTGTAAATTATTTAAAAAACAAATTATATATACTATTATACATACATAATTATATACATAAATAAATAAACAAAATACATAAAATTAGTATATCTAGATTATATATATGCATAAGAGTTCATTCATGCAGAACATAAATGTACTGAAATGAAAATTTATTTGGCTTACCTCCCCTCTTCACTCTCATCTCCAAAAGGTCCTGGTCTTCGGGGTGAATTTATGTCACATTTGCTAGCAATTAAAGATAAATAAAACAACTTATACAACAAATTAATTGAAATATCGAGTACCGAACTTTTTACCGAACCTTTTGACTAGAAAACAAGCAATATCTTCCTTATTTTCATCGATTGCTCGATGCAACATGGTTTGTTGCCATCCACCCGACGCCACTGACCAATAATTGACATCACAACCATGCTGGACCTTAATCACGACAATGGTGTGTTTTACTTTAGATAGGATTTTGATAACCAAAAATCGAGGTTATTAGTAGTAGAATAGCATTTGCATGATAAATAAAAACTGATAAAAATATAAATGAATTGGTTTACAAGTATTTTGGCAACTTCAAACTTTTGGGTAGCCAAGGCTTTCCAAAGTAGACTATCATTTGAACTGTCAACAACATTTATGTTGATTCCTTTCAAGCACAACTTCTCAATCACTTCAAGCAAATTCTCTTCAACTGCCAATTCAAGAACATCCAAACCTGAAGGACTCCTATAACAAAATCATTTTCTTTTCACATGATAAATTTGATTGTCTCAGCTTTAAAAAAAACCTTACTTGACTTTTAAATTGACTTTACAGTCCAATAAGAAAATGGCACTTTTATCATCTTTTCTAAGGATGGCTTCATGGAGGAGAAATAAGCCTCCATCCTTCCTGCAGTTAACATCAGAACCATGAGTTACAAGAAGCTGAGCCACATCGTTCGTAGTGGCCATTCCACAAAAAGCAACCCCCAAGGCAGTACAGTTGTAGTCATATCCAAGTTATTTTCAAAGGAATCCATTTCTCGCTCCATCTCCAGGTTATTGTTCCTCGGCTGTGGAACCCGTTGGACCACGCTACAACAAACGAGATGTCGCTGCAGACTTTCCCTTTAACAAGGGCAAGAATTCTCGACTTCGCAGGTTTAAAAGCCATTCGACACCACCCAGAAGGCCATTGAACTTGTTCAAAGTGTTCTGAACTGCCGGTCTTCTATTCATTACTAGGGTGGGTGTCATCCATAAACGCTTTCACCGAAGGCATATAGAGACCCTTACCTAAATGCGCCTCTGGAACATTAGACCCGGCTGCGTTGAGCAGAAGTTGCATCGCCAGTACAAAAAGGGAAGGTGATATTGCACACCCCATTGCAATACCCCACCTCCAGAGGAAACCCACTTAGTCGTGTACGTCTTGGTGGAGAACCTCATCATAAACCCGTCAAAATACGTCTGAATAATTTGAATTACGTGACGCGGCACATGGTGAATCTCCAACGTTTTCCATATGAGTTTGGTGTGGCACCGACCCGTATGCATTCGCCAAGTCGAGCCACACAACGTACAAAACTCAGGCGGCGCCTCTTGGCTCTTTGAATAGCCTCCCCAAATCATGGCGGAGTGCTCTATGCAACCAGGCACGCCTGGAACACCTCCCTTCTGAATCGATGTATCAACCGTACTTATTGGTCAAAACATACTCAGTGAGTCTCTATGCAATCACAGAGAAAAAATATCTTCCCTTCTACATTCAACAGCGAAATAGGTCTGAATTGATTTAGGCGAATGGAGTCCCGTTCCTTTGGTATATAGACGCCTTCTGCGACTCTCCACTCGTCATCTACAATGCCTGACTGCCAGCCCTTTCGATGAGGGAGTGCAACAAATACAGCACCTTAGGGCATCTTTTATACAAAAGGTAGGGAATTCCATTGGGACCCGGCGCCGAACGGTTCCTAGCTTTCCTAACAACACGCCTCACGTCCTCAATCGACGGAGATGTCAAGCTAAAAACACTGGTAGGGAGAGGCACTTTTATTTATTATGAAATCTTCTAAATGATTATTCAAAAACACAGGAGGAATATACATGTCCTCGTCTAAGTAGTCATCCCTTTAGGAAGGAATTCATAGCTCAGACTCAAGCCAATTACATTGCCCAGTTCTCATCAGAACCACCTTACAGAATGAACAAAAGCAAACAATACAGCCATCACAAAGTAAATCAAACATCTGGCATTCAATGTCACCTATATCCCTTCAATCCACTAAATTCCATGACCAGGTTTTTGGTTACAGTGTTGGATGTGATATGAATCCTGGAGGTAACATAATAGCCAGTGGCAACTCGGATGGTCAAGTGGTATTTTATAACTTCCAAGCAAACAACAGACGTCATGACAAGGATAGGCTGCCCTCATACCGGAACATCGCCTTGGATGTCGCATGGCATCCAGTTCTCCAGGCTACGTGCGCTTATTCGACGTGGGATGGTCGTATGGACGTTTGGCAATCAAAGGAAATCAACTAAAGAAGTCATATGGACACAAGATGTTTTTTCATTTAACAAAATCTCTTTTCCCCTGAAAGTAAAACAAAATAAAACAAAGCACAAACACATAAGCTGAAACTGTTTTCAATTCAGGCCTTCACTCTGCAGGCAACTGAGATTCAGAAGTGACATGGCTAGTGGCCTCTCTTCTCTGAGAGACTGACTCACACTGGCCCTGACATCCTTTGACAGCTCCTTTCTTAATATTACAGCCATCTTCTGAGTCAAGTAGGGAACTTCGTAGTTGTCGTTGTTTGCCAAGAATTCCTGGAAAAAAAAGCATGCATGTTTCTTCAGTTCTAAAAACAAGGCATTAGAATAAAGTTACAACCTTGAACTTGATGTTGTGATCTTTGCTTATGAAGTGTTTCCTGAGAGCTGTGATGTCGCTGAGGAAGATGTTGCATAACGAGCAGTGGTAGGCTTTTAGAGGCCTGAAGAATTCGTCCCCTAAAAAATGGACTTAAGCTATTTATTCAACAGACAAACAAATGAATGAAATTGATATTTATGCTCAAACTTTATAACTAATTTGCAACTCTTGAATACAAACATTACTTATGGCTATTATTAAGACTGGTTTTTCCTGCATAGTAATGATTGTTGGTCAATTGAAATGTCGTGTTGGATCGTTTCACAAACTGAATTGGAATAACAAAATTCAAACAAAAATTTTACGTTACCTCTGGCAGGAGCACTCTTGGGATTGATCTCCAGTCTTTCGGAATCATCTGACGTTCTCTGATCCTCGCAATTTGAATTCTAAATATTGCAATAGTGCTACTTGGGAACAAGCATGCACAGCAAACCATCTCTGATCTCATTTCTGAAGACACCTCATATCAACACAATCAACATTTAATAGATTCTTTACTGAGAGCTTGCTAGTGTCATGTTGAACATGGGTGTTGTTATCAAATAAAGTTATGAGTTACATGCGTACAATCTGTCTTACCTGAGAAAACCATTTGCAATTACCCAAATCTCAGATACTAAATAGATATCATGTGCATCAAAATGTTTTTGGATCAGATTTTATGCCATCATCAACAAGTCCATGCACAAAAATGTGGTCGTGGATAGAACTTAGCACTGAGAAAGCAATATTCTTAATACATAAGCTGTTTGCAAATACCTATGTAGGTGGAAACCCCAACAATAACTAGTCCAACTGACCTTAATGTGATCCTGAGAATGAAGATGTTGAGAGAACTCATATATGTTTTTGTGCAACGTGTTGCACGACTGACACCACAGGTTGCCTCCATCATAAAAATTCTCCGCCTTCAAATACAGAGAGGTTGCAAATTTGATCCTCTCCGACATCGCATGTGCCATTGAATTACTCTTCTCCCTCAATTCACTCCTACTGTTCAAAGCCTTTCCACTTGAAACAACGTTATTAACTGTTCTGGTTTCGGTCGGAATGACTTCGCGCTGACTGACAACTTCAACATCCTTGTGACGTTCTTCTGAGGTGTGAGTCAAAACCTTTTCTGGATTTCTTTGTTTGTCACTCTTCAGAGAAAAGCTTATTTTGTTCCTTGAAATCTTCAAAAAAAAGGCACAACATTGACATCAGTCAAATAAATAAACAATTAAATGTAAAAACTTTAAAATAGTTTTTAAATGATCACATCTCATAAATAATTTGAAACCTGCACTTCAGAGATTGGTCTCTCTCCCTCGTGAGTCGAGCCAGTCTCTTTTTTATCTCCTGTGATATCGTCAATGGCCTTCCAAAGCTGCTTCATCTGACATTTCATTTCATATTCCAGTTGCTTGGCAGTGGCCATTGACTTTTCATTCTGCTTTGAAGACTTTGAGGCCATTTCAAATCTTTTCTTCTCAAGTTTGGTCACCTCCTTTCGAAGAGCCTGCAAAGTTTCCCAGATGTCATCTCTGCTCATTCCAGAACTGACTTTAGGTTTCAATTTTAAGTCAGTCTTGTGTGATGAAGGCATGCTATCATCATGATTAGCACTTGTCTCTCTAAAGTTTCTATCACTGTTCTTTTTGTAAGGAGGACTAACTGATTTGTCAGATTGTCTTGAATGTGAATCACTCTTTCTTTTGTTCTTGATTGTTTCTGAATCTACCCCAGAAGTTGTTTTCTCGTCATGTCTTGAGTAGCACTCCATGTTCTGAAGTTTCAACAAAAACTCCTCAGTTTTCTTGGTCCATTCTGATTTGTCACCTCCCTCAGGTTGGATGGCTTTCTTGCCATTAGAGGCATTAAAATGAGTGTCAGAGTTATTCTTTCTTTCGTCGTCACCACCTCCAGTTATGTCTATGAAGCAGTCTAGCATAGGTTTTGCAAAAGTCTGTGATGATTTATAAGTTTCTACAGACTGCCTCCGCTCAACCAGAGTCGGTAAACTGATCATTTTTGAGTCACCGGAAGCTTTGTCCTCGGTGTCAGCAAATTTTACAATCTGATTGCAACACTTGGCATTTGCATTATCGCCACTTTCAATTCTAGATTTCAGTTGAGTTTTTAGCTCGGCAAAAAGTTCCCCCTTTCGTTTAGTCATTTTCTAAATTTATATATTTACAATTTGACTACTCTAATTATGTACAGCCACTGTCCTTGCGAATAACTCTGATAACCCGACGGCAAAACGGATTATGCCTGGAATTGCATGGCGCGCACAAAACATTTGATGAAAAGCAAAAAAATGCAAGACAGAACAGAATAAGGGTATTATAAACTTAATTAATAAATATGTTTAAATATATTTTGGCTAAACAATGTTTAATTTCCATTATAATTAATTTTAACAACTGTGGAAATGTACCTATTAGCTTGGCGCTAACTTTTCCAGGTGAGATAATTATGTAAAGTTTTAATAGACTTTAGACAAAGTGACCTCATCTTTTAAACATAGTTGAAGGCTAACCTTCTGTATAAAAAATATCCATAGTGCTATAGTTGAAACCGACGTTCATATTTGGAAACGATAATTATAAATAATTGATTTTATGGGAAACTTTAAATAAGTCTGGTGAGACATCCAAAGCTTTCATAAAACCGAATAAGACTTTGTATACAATAATAGGTCTTTGGATCGTTCACATGGCTGCGTCCGTGGTCCTCAGGTTAAAGGTAAATTATTTGGTATTCTGTAGACTTAACAACGAGTGCACAAATTTTGAGACATGCAATATCTGTTTTGATAAGTTTTTTAAGCTGTGAATTTATCTCATCTAGGAAAAATGTTTCCTTTGTTCACATCGCTCGAATATGATATCTGGGATTATATTAATTTTAAATTTTCTTTATATTTGAAGAGGTATTTTTGTTTTGTTGTGACATATTGATTTAAGTTTATTTAAGTGTTGCGATGGCATGAATTGTCATGTAGAAATAGCGAGAATGTGATAGTCTTAAATACCCAAGTATTATTTTTTAAAATTACTGTTTAAGGGTTGACCAGAATCGTTATTATTCATGGCAAATGAGACATTTTGTCATTAAGGTTTTAAATATGAATTTATTTAAAATTATAGTTGGGGGAAGTGACTTGGAACTGAAGTAATTTAATTGTTTGTGCCACTTTTCATATATGTCAAAATATTAATGTATGACGGTTTAAAAAAATGTTAAGTTACATGTTAAGTTAGAATATTAACTACTGAAGTTTTTAAAAAATGACTTGAAGATGTTGTCAAATCATTGGTTCAATTTTAAAAATAATTTTTCATAATTTATTTTCAGTTCCTCAGATTGGTGCCACTGAAACCAAGAATTTTGGCAGCCCTTCATCCCAGGAAGAATTTGACTCAGCTTTATTCAACAAGAGAATGCAAGTGCAATCAGTACAGTGTGGTGTTGCAGAGGATCAGGAATACCAGAATTATTCCCTTTGCAAGAGGCAAATTCCATTTCTTTCCTGCACTAGATTTTAATTTGCTTTCTTGGTTGAATCTTTTTATTAATTGCGTTTTCAGGATTCTCATCTTCGGAAGATTCTAATGAATCGAGAAAGGTTGTCCAGTTCAAGTTATCGGACATCGGAGAGGGAATAAGGGAAGTCAATGTGAAGGAATGGTATCTGGTCTAAGTCTATTACATATTGAATGTGGTAGCAATGTATTTGATGTTAATTTCTTCCCTGCCTAGGTTTGTCAAAGTCGGAGATCGGGTGGCTCAGTTCGATGGCATATGCGAGGTTCAAAGTGATAAAGCCTCGGTGACCATCACCAGTCGTTATGATGGAATCATCACCAAGCTCTATTACGACATTGATGATGTTGCTCTTGTCGGGCAGCCTCTTGTTGACATTCAACTCGAAGGTTGTCTCTGAATATTTTAATGCTTCAATTAAATGCAATGAGACATTATTAGCTGCAGTTATGATTATATTACTTAAATTTAATTTGAATAAATAAACTTATTTTGTTTATTTTTTTTTTGTATGCTTAGTGTTCTATTATTGGTTTAGTATCGCCAACAAGTATTAATATTTTCATAGGCAAAGCTGCAATTATCTCGACAGATGATTATGTTAAAGCTACTTCTGATGAAGAATTGGCATCATCATCATCATCATCTGATTCTGATGATGATGAGAGTGAGGAGGAGGAGGAGGTTGATAGTGGAGTTGGCAGTGTTACTGATGATAGTGAGTCCATCAAGGTTTTGGCCACGCCACCTGTTCGTCATCTGGCATCACAGAAGAAGGTTTTTGTTGTATCATCATTTATTTGTGGAATCATTTATTTATCAATAATAGTTGATTTTTGAGGTGCAATGTGCATAGCATTAGAGATGACTAATAAATGTAAACGTTGTAACCACAAATTGGTCCATAACTATAATCACAGCCAGGGTTGTCGTCTATTAATTTTGTCAGGTAAATCTGAAAAATGTGAAGGGTACTGGTAAACATGGAAGGATATTGAAGGAGGATGTGTTGAATTACATCAAGGCAAAAGATGCTGAAGGTGCTTTATTTAGCTTTTCTTGTAATTTTCTTCATGTGTTCTATAAATGGATTGTTGCCGATTATTAACCAATTTAGGAGTCTTCTTGTCTTCTGGTTAGTGGGTTGATTAATTAATCTAGTAGCTAATAGTCTTGAAGTTTGCTTTAAGGGGAGTTCTATCATAAAACAGTTTTCTTGACGATTTGGCAGCTCCTTCACTGTCTGTATCTCCTGCAGTACATCCAGAAGCAGAGGCCAAGCCACATTTGGTGCCAAAGTCCATTCATTCTTTGCCTAAGTTTGCTGGAGTTCCTGAAGACAGGTCAGAAGTCATAACTGGAATCAGGAAAGCGATGGTGAAGTCCATGACACTGGCAAACTCCATCCCTCACTTCTGCTTCTGTGATGAGGTGTTCCTAAGATCCTGATATGCCTTTTAGCATTTACCTTTTACCTAGCTGTTTCTTATAATGATACTCTTTAAGTTTAAGCAAAGAGTTATAGTTTTTGTTGTTTTTCTTACTGAATTTGTATTAATTATTCGAGAATTCTATTACTGCTTTCTAGCCTTGGCATGCTATTTAGTTTTTTTTTAATTTAATTAATAACATTTAAGTAAATTTGTGACATTTGTTTGCCATAATAGGTAAATCTGTCAGAACTTGTGAACTTAAAGCCTGTTTTCAAAGAGGCAGCAGAAAAGTATGGATTGAAATTTTCTTATACGTCTGTGTTCATCAAAGTTGCTTCTGTGGCTCTCACTGAATTTCCCTTGTTGAACTCTACATTGGACTCCGAGTGCAAGACTATCACTTACAAAGTCTGAAGATTTTGATTTGAAATATTCAATTTTTAAGTTATCTATTTTTATATTATTTATTCTTCACAGTAATGTTATGTTCATTAGCTGAAAATTAACATGGAACAAAAAATAACCACTTACTTATAAAATTATTGTTAACATTTGCTCATCAAAAATGAATTTAATGATGACAAGAGCATGAATGCTTTTTTTTTTTTTAAGAATTTCATTCGACATTTTAGGGAGCTCACAACATCGGAGTTGCAATGGATACACCGGACGGATTGGTCGTGCCTAACGTTAAGAACGTGGCACAACTGAGCATTCTCGAGGTGGCATCCGAGCTCAACAGACTGATTCAACTTGGTGCTACTGGCAAACTGGGGCCTGCTGATCTTATGGGAGGAACATTCACACTCTCAAATGTTGGCATGGTATGTTGTGAAGCTGGTTTTAGATCCAATTTATTAATGTAATTTTTTTAAATGTTCAAATGAGATTTTCTGATCTCTTTTCTCGTTATTTTCTTTCCTAGATTGGTGGGACTTACACAAAACCTGTCATTTTTGCACCCGAGGTTGTCATTGGAGCTCTTGGCTCAATAATGGTTTGAAATTCACTATTTTAGCTTGATAATAATTGCCCATTTTAAAAACCATTTTCATAAAGAAGTGCCTACAAATACTTTACTCTATTCTTCATTTCATCAGCATCTTTATATCTGAAAATAATTTTTTTGTTTCAGAAACTTCCCAGGTTTGATGATAATGACAAGGTCATTCCTGCCCATGTGATGAATGTCAGCTGGTCTGCAGATCATCGAATTATTGATGGAGCAACCATGGCCAGGTTCTCCAATGTCTGGAAATCTTATTTAGAAAATCCCCTTAGTCTGCTTCTTCATCTGAAGTAGATGCCATCAAGGTGGTCCAAGCAACAATGCCAAGCATCATCTTCTGATTCTGAATAATTTTCATATCTTTATGGTTATCATTTGTTATGATGTAATGCGAATCGTGAATTGCTTGCCTGATCATTTCAATTGTTGAGAATCGTGGCCTTACGTATTGTCTGTAACTCTTCTAATTATTTCACTTGTTGAGTAGATTTTATTTTATCTGAATTCTCTGAGCATAATATTTTCAAGATTTATTTTCGAATAGATGCACAAATACAAACGTTACTGTGGTTTCTGATCATGAAATACAGCTGCTTGGCACAGCCATTGTGGAAATTTAAATTTGTGTTGATTTGGCTCCTATTCAGAATGCAAAAATAGCTGAACTACAAAGAAGCTATAGAGAAACTAAATTTTGACCATATGCGCAATTTTATGATCTTTTTTCACAAATCAAGCAATATTTAGAAGGGACTCTAAAGTCCCAAGCCAGCTACTGGAACTTAATGGATTCATAAAGAGAACTGAAATTAAAAACTGCAAAGCCAGACTTCAATGCTTCAATGTTTATTAATTCGACAAACTACGGATCACAAGTAATCACCCAAACAAATGTAAACTTAAGTGGCACATTGTTAGATGTGAGAGGAGGAGCTCCTGAGCAAACAAGCTAAGAACAAGATAAACTACTACCTTATGAATCACAAAACTATAATGTAAACTGAACTAGAGTATCATAAAATGTTTTGTCCAATGAGTAAGTGCTGGAGACTAGAGATCACTCCTGGGTAGATCTTTGTTGGTTGGGATGGTGCTACTTTTGAGCCATTTGTCGTAAACCTCATAAGGATCGTTTTCCCAATGTCGATGGAAAGATATCGGCAATTGGTTCTCCAAGTAAGCTGCTGCATAATCAGAAGGTCTTGCCTGATGAAAGAGGGGACTGTGGGTAATGGGGAATCCGAGATGGAATAGACACATGCCCATGGTCATATCATCGGGGGCATCGTCCTTGGAGCATTCACAGGAGTCACTCTTCAATACCTGTTCTAGACCTTTCCTGCTGATTGCCATTCTAGATCAAATTGAAATCTAAAGTGAATCTTTAAGCTACTAAGGACTCTCACAAACTGCAACTTATACACAGTGCTTGATTTTAATGTTTTAATACTAACCCTCCTCCAAGAGTTACATAATCATATCCATGACCACTGACCACACCATATCCATATCGCTCCCCAAGGTAAACGATATCCTTAGAATCATAGCATGATAGCAGATTTAGAAGCCTTTCAAAGCTGAAATTGGTTTGCTTTCGAGTCACAGGAAAACAAAGGAATTGGGTCAACATACCACGCTTAGTAGTTTTAGAATTAAAACCACAATGATTAATGCTTATCTTGCTTTGCAGCCATGTTTGTCTTGCAATCATTTCACCCAGCATATCAAAAATTGATAATTATTCACAACTGATGATTCATATGTCATATTTGATAATTGAATGCAATACCTGACCAAAGTGTCATCATCAACAATAAGCAGCCATTTGTAATCGTTCTGCTCCATAATAATGCTGCACTTTTCAAGAATCAAGAAGAACTTTTTGCAATGGCCTAAAATTTCAAAAATTAAAAACAATTGAATCAAAAGTAAAAAAATGATGCAAGGTAATTGACCATCAATTGTTCAGCCAACCAAACATTCTTTTTTAAGAACATTTGTGCCATGTTAGCATTTGCATTAGCATAAAACATTTCAGCTTGAATATTTAAACCACTCAACTTGCTCAGTGTTGGGCACTCCAACATAATGGGTAGGAATGCTTTCATTAGCAACATCACTGAAGTATATGATGTTCCTCACAGAATGTCCCCAAGTTTTATTCAATATTGGAACTGAAATTAAGAACTTCATTGTGAAAACAGCACTCAATGCATTAGTCTTGGAAAGAACAAACAACCTCTTGATTCGTGAAATTTTTTGCATGTTTTCACTGCCACAAGTACATCCTCATTTTCCATTTTAAATTCGTCCTAAAGATAATTGATATAATGTCGAACAAAGGTTCTAACCAAGCATTGAAAAGGCATGAACTCACACAGGCTGGATTCTGTGCTCCACATGTGAGAGCACATTTTTTTGATCTTTCCTTAGCACCACAGATAAATTTAAAAGATGTTAGATTGACACCCTTGCCATCATCAAAGATAAATTGGGCTAGCTATAAGCGAGAACATGTTAAACATTGGTTCAGTAATATAACATTTGATAAGCTAGAGTTAAAAAGAATATTCTGCATTTTTTTTTAAATAAAACATAAAACAATTTAATATCACTGCAATGTAAGTACCTCGTAATAAGGATCAATTGTAAAGTCTATTTTTGCTTTGGACCGATCAAATTTCTCTGCAAGTCTAAAAGCAAAAACATGCATGACCAATACAGAAAGAATTTACAAAAACAACATCCACAAATTCACTTACTTCTTTACCAAAGTCATCGAAAGAAAAAATCCAGATGTGAAATCTGGATACTTAAAGGAGAGATCATTCTTGAAGTTGTAATGATGTACAATTGTTGGACTGCTATCTTGCAACGATCGACCACCAAATAACTCCTGCCACGTCAAAGATATCAAATATGGCAGAATGTTATGGCAAGCAAGGAAGCTCAAAGAGATGGGTTCTTGCAAGCCATGGTAGTGACAATAAAAATAATATGAGTAGTCGTAATGTGTCATGTACCCAATCTAGCTTGCACTGCTACCAGTTAAAGTTAATATTTAGACAAGAAGCATTATGTATCTGATAATGTGTATTAAGCTCTTAAACTAAGCTCCATTTTCGAGCAACAAACATTTTTTCAATAATCACAATAACAGGAGCATGACATATTTAGATTGAACGATTATTCAACTCATCCATTTTTGAGTAAAACGCTTAAAGTACCTGAGTGAAATCCAGTTTGAGAAATTCAGTTGTCAATATATTCAAATTAATCTCAATATTTTCATCACAGAAAATGACAGCCAGGCAATTTGGACACAAGTTTATTAACCTAAAAATTGTTAGACCTATATGTCAAGTCAGTGAATATCTGGGGAAAATTATATTGTGATTTTCTTGTTTAAATTGACCTTGATGCAAGAGGCAAAATAGTCCATCCTCCCTGAATTTTTTCTTCATTTATGAGAACTACATTAGGCCTCAATAACTGGAATTTGACATTAAAGTCATGTCGAAGCTATGAACCAATTAATCGTCTTACCCTTTCATCTTTTTTATACTGCAACTCGATGTCTTGTTTTAAGAGCTCCGCTTTCTTCTCATGGAATTCGTTTAGAGGATTCAATATAGCAATTAAAATTTCACTTTGTCCTGAAATTTTATAAGCCATTATGTGCACTAAAATAATAAAGCATGCAATATTTCTTACCGCCATTCACCACACCGGTACACACCAACAGAAAAATTGCAACAATGCTCAAAAGTAGAAACAACCATTGAGATCGCTCGGAGATCATTTCGACATGTGTAATAAAATCAACATAGAGAGGCCGCTTATATCGGCAAAACCAAACGCTAAAAACCCGCGCGCCAGCGTTGTTTGATTTATTACTTTAGCATTTTTTAGCATTTGGCGAAACAAGGTGCACCAGCCAACTCACATTGACAAATAACTGAGAATATGACTTAGCAGATTTCTTGAAAATACAACAAAATCATCTTGTCAAACTCCTAAACTTGATACCTTTGGGGACATACACTCTATAAATGCTAAATCAATTGGTGAGATTTCTGTTATCTTGAAAGAGTATCGTATGCCACTATCTTGTCTGAGTGCGTGCCATGATATCTAAAATCGACCTTAAATGACATTTTAAAATATCATCTCATGCAGTCTATAATTGCCAAATTGATTTTCAGTCAGTGGAGTCTGCTGCACTGTAGAAAATCGGAGGTGCCCTAAACATGCCTCGGATGCACACGGTGTCAATAACCTTAGATAGCAGTAGACAAGATGGCTATCTTAGTGCTTTGTATATTATCCAGTTTTTAAATATATAGAAAGAAGTACGTTTATGCCTTAATTGCACTAAACATCAGTATCACCACTGCTAAGCAATATGGAGTCTCAATCTAAAAGTTTGCCGTGACTTAAGAAGCGAAATGCTCGTAAGACAAAACACGATTCAAATCAAACATTGTGAGGGAGTCTCTAAAACGCACATTAACTGTGATGTTAAAACAATCTATAAATAAACGCCAAGGCATACTACTTTTCTTTTAGAATACTATTGTCAATTGTCTTATAACGTTATGAATAATAGTACGATAAATCAACATATCATTTTAATAACGTTCATACAATAATCATAACCAAACAAGTCTAAAATATACAAATACATGTACCTTCAATTTCATGCTAGCAGACTAAAATTTTATGACATGTTTATAGGATATTCACATGATTTCATGGATTGGATCATCCAGGCATTAGTCCTATTAAATCACTATAAATTAATGTTATGTAATTCCATTCATCAATGTCTTTTATTTTTAGCCTTAGTACTGGAAGAGTCACTTGAATCTTTTTTAGATCCATGCTTGGAGTTAGGCTGCAAATAGTATTAAAGAAATTAAATTCACGGAACATCATTCACATATTTAAAGTTGTGCTAAACAATGTTAATTACAAAAGCTGTAATCATAGTTACAGAATCTCTTATGAGCTGACAGGATTTGAACCCCTGCACCAAGACGAAAGCCCTAACCGCTCGGCTAAGACATTGTTACATAATGCGAAATGTAAAATTGGCGTTTATGATATGTCAAAATCATATTCCTGCAGCATCAAATTACAAAATACAACAACCTTTTCAGAGATGTAGCCATGGGCTTCAAGAAGTTCCCTAGTGCAATTGTTTATATGTTTGAATCTGTCTGGTCCAAGATGAACGCCTCCATACCACCTCGTGACAACAACCAAAACATTCCTTGCATCCACAATCTGAAATAATACAAAAGCAATCTGTAATAACTCATGTCACATCATCTAAAACTGACTAATTCCATGATTTATGTTAACTTGTTAAAATTATTTTAAGCAGGTAGAAAATAATCAAAATTTTAATATAGATGATTTTATTTGTTACATTTTTTTTATTAGATAATATTTAGGCAGTATTTTAAAAACATTGGATAATATATAATAGTTAAAAAATATTAGATAATTTTAAAAACGAGATCTTGATATTGAAATAAAATTAAATCATTTTACATCAAGGAGGTGAAGCATCCTAGAACTGGCATGAGTCTCCCCATCATCGTAACAGCCAGTAACAAAGCCACCATTTTTGCAGTCAATCCTAGAAAGTGATGAAAATTTAGGCAACATAATATGAGTTGTTAATAAGGATGGATTGTTGCTAAGAGTTGTAATGATAGATACCTGTATGCAATTATGTTGTGAGTGGCAGCTGCAATCTTTTTGTTTTCCTTTAATTTGTCCATTACAAGGTCAACCTAATAATAGCCATATTTAGGAAAAGATTTTTAGATGAAATGGAAATATCATTTGAAATATGATAAAATTATCCCTGCCTGTTTTTTATCTGTGACTGGTGCAAGATGACCCTGAAAAACACTCTTCCTATCTCTTACAAATTCACCATGATGTATGGGAGGCAGAGAAACTTCTGAAATGCATAAACTTGTGTTACTTACACAAAATACTTAATTGGGGTTTATTTAAAATCAAAAATATTACAATGTCTTTCCAACCTTTGACTGGTTTTGTCTTCTCTGGTAAAAATTGAAAATCACTCTGAACGTAACTGGGTTCCTCTAACACATGCTCCTCTACTTCATCTTCATCAACATCATTTTCTGCAATTTAAATAAAATTTAATATAAAATAAAGACAATCATATCTGGTTTCAAAACACTTTAATTTAGAAACTAACCAACTGATAGATTGGTAATTTCAGAAGCCATGGTTACTTTGTCATAAAGTACTTCTTTGATTTTATCAAGCCAATGATAAACAATTGATTCTCCCATATTGTCTCTGGGAAGAACAAAATTACAAATGCACAAAAGGATTAAAACAAATCGTTGAATAATATTTGCTCACAAATAAATTTGGTCAAGTGAGCTAGAAAGTCTCTCAACTTCATTGCTCCTGAGAGTTGAATGTCTACAAATTCAATAAAAAATGATCTGATTTAAGAATTGGGCTAGACAATTAATAACATGCATTTAAATTGTCAAACTACTTGATGCTGTAATTTGGTGGGGCATGGCTAGGATAGTCAGGACCAAATGTCACCTGATAAAAGACATTATAAATTTTTTAAGCAATCAAATAGACTTAAAAATAAATTCAATATATACCTGTAATGTCACAGTATTTTTACATACCCCTTCCCCTTCAACCAAAGAAATACTAAATATCTTATCATTTCCCTTGTCAATAACTAGCTGATCTCCAAAAATGGCAGTCAAAGCTTCCATCTCGTCTGCCTAAAACATGTTAAATAACAATAATTTTCGTTCCATTATAAATTTTTAATTTAATATAATTCATTTTCATACTTGTTTAATCCAATTGTCTTCCATTACGATCGTTTTAGCAATATGTTGACACACTCAAGTCAAACGATTTCGAGGCACGGTTAAAATCTTTACCGAAAGCATCAGAAAATCCTCGATGAAACCGAAACAAACAAAGATAATATAATATGTACAAAGTATTTTATTATCAGAAAATATTAATTTTTTGTTAATTACAATAATATTTTAATACTGAAGGAACGCATAACAAATTTCAATTTTCTATTACCTCGCTATCCGTTTAACGAGCCTCATTGTCTGCTGAGAAATCAGGGTTTCTTTCAGGCATACTTTCGGGGGGGCTAAGCCCCCCCGGAGCTCAGCCATCGCCCCCCCGAAAAAAATTTTTTTTCTCTTTTCTCAGCAATGCTTTACAAAAAAAAGATTTAAGTTTGACTAAAGTCATCCCATTGATTACTTCAACAAATTGCACTTTAATGATATTGTGAAGCAGTGCGAAGATACCGAGAGTCATTTACAAAAAAAGATTAAATGCAAAGTTGATTAGATAAAATTGGAAACACACCTGGTTGAAGATGAAAGTGCTGAAAGCGTATTACTAGGAATGAAGAGGTATTGTGAAACTGTCATCAAAGAGATTGAAGACGGATTTAATGACAAATCGATTGAGATTATGTTATTTGCAAGTCAATTTGAGACTTTTGAATTAATGTCAGGTATTCAAGAAGAAGACATCATAACTTTTTGTAACAACTTTCCCATTCTAAATGCAGAAGCTGTACTCGCGGATTTAAAATCTTTTAAATTTTTTATAAAATCTATGGTTGAGTGCAAAAAGTACAAAATGGATGAAAACCCATTGAACAAAATACTGGAAGATGATTTGGGATACTGTGAACTACAAAGGCTTTGTGAAATTCTTCTTGTAATTCCAGTAACAATTGCTTCAGTAGAAAGATCATTTAGTACAATGAACAGGATTCTAAGCAAAGCAAGAAATAGAATGCTACCAGAAACTTTAACTCATTGTATGACCATAAGCATTGAAGGTCCCGAAGTTCCAACGGAAGATTTTCTTGATAGAGTAGTAGATTTATATGCTCTCAAAAAACCTCGGCGTATAAAATTTCTTTAAACATTTCAGTTAATAAACATATTTTAAATTTTAGTTTGTATAAATGATTTTCAATATGTTTTTACCTAAAATATAATTATTGAACTGAGGTTATGCGTGATTTGATTTTAAACTTGTATTTGGCACGAAAAACTGCCGCCCCCCGAACAATAATGCCTGAAAGAAACCCTGTGAGAAATGTGTCCGTCATTAAAACATGCAAGCAACCAAATGTTAATATCAGATCTTGTGATGTGGCTGTGATAATACTTCCCTCCAAACCTTCAAAAATTCTTTCAAATATCTCACGACTCTTACGCCTGAGCAAAATCCTTAAAGTTTTGGGCCATCTCTAGATCAGCCACACAATCAAAGATAAGAATCATAATTTCATGAGGTGGGTAGCCAAACCACATTACAAACCAAGGGCGAATTGGGGGGCCGGAGGAACCATGGCCTGAACCTGGGAGACGCCGAGCCGAGCCCGCAGCCGCCAGCAGATTTATAGTTAAGCTGAGCCAAGCTGAATAACATAGCAGCCGCCGCCGATTTAAAAATCCTGAGTCGCCGCTGATTTTTACAGCAAAGCCAATTTCTATTGTATTCATAACAGCCATTTTTGGGCGCTGGATTCATTAACATCATCGATGGTTCATTGTTGTCAACATCATGACACGTTTAACAAAGTTATCGGTTCGGTTATCTAAATATTTTAAACAAACACTGTACTTTTGGAGGCGAAGCCACGCTCAACTAAGGTTACACTCCCTTCTTATTTGACAGTTCAGTGTCAGTCGAAGAGTTGTTCTCTACAACAGGACTAATTTTGAATTAATGCCTAAACTGCATATCCTTTGTTTAAGATGATTAAGCAAAATGTAGTTAAATTGGTTCACTAGATTGCAAACAGCCCTTGATTTATGTGTTTTTAAGTTTATTAATGAATAATTAATCATGTGGTGTGTTTTAATATATTTATTTATAATATATTTATTTTATTTTACTTTTTTATATTCTTCATTTGTATATTGATAGTTATTTTTTATTGTAGTTTTGTTAAATTTAATCAATTTTTTAACATATTTTTAGTACTAATACAAAAGTTATTAATCAATATAATAATTAATATTTCTAGTTCTGTCTTTGTTGTCATTGCCTTTTAATCAAATTGGGATTATTAAAATAACAATTTCTGCCTTTGACCGATTTTGATAATAAAAATTCAAAATAGAATAAATATGCAAAAAGACATATTTTAAATTTCCTTGTTAGATATTGGATTAATATTAGTAGTAAAAAAAGCAAGTAGTAACAAACAAATAGTAAGGATGCAAGTGCAAAAAAAACATTGTTCTTATTGTAAAAGTTGATGCATGTTTGTAAACACCTACATATGCTGTGATTAAACTGATAATTTGTGTGCAATTTTTCACAATAATTTGAAATTTAATTATGATTACATGTTTTATTTGAAAGCAAAATGCGCCGTGAGAGGAACAATAATGCATTTTCAATAGTTAGTAGATCTATATCGATATGAGACATTAAAGATGATGCAAATAGAGGAACACATTAGCACTTTACAACAATATTTTCACGTATAAAATGATCATTGGTTTTGGCAGTGTAAAATCATGCCAATAAAAATAAGCCATGTAAACCAGCTGAATTTGGTTACTAAGTCGTAAGCCACATAGGCTGCAAAGCCGCGGCTGCCATTGGCGTACCAACTGTATTTGCCGTCCCTGCCGCACCCCCTTGGTACGCTACTGGCGGCCAGGCTTGGACTGGGCCGCCGGGACACCGGAAATTTCCCGGTTGGCCGGTAGCCGCCAACTTCCAAAAAGAAAGTTATTATATTTTTAGTTTTAACTGAAATTACCGCTGATTATAAATAGCTTCAAATAATAGTTTGTATTAAAAATAACCAAACTGAAACAGCAAAGTCATTACATAAGGAGTCTAAATATATTTATATAATGAGCTTCCGAAGACAATGGTTATAACGCAATTTTAATAATTTATAACGTCAATTTTAACGCAAAATTATATTATTTTTTAACACGAACGTGTAATAGCTACAGTCACTTGCACATCAACGACTGGAAAAGGAATGTATGATTTGGTTTGTCTTTGAAAAGTTAAGCATTGATGTAAGTAAATGTATTGGCAATTCCACCGTCTAATATGAAAGGTCAATACACTGGATTCAATGCCTGGTTAAATACAGCTTCTCCGGGTCAGATTCATGTATGGTGTTACGCCAGTGTCTTAAATTTGGTAATGGGTGACGTCACTAAAAAGCGGTTGAAGTTATTACTTTATTTGGGGTTTTAAACACATGTGCAGTCTTTCTTCGGGAATCATATTTACGATTCAGTTTTTGGTTGTTTGGTGTGAATTTAGCAAATTGAAATACATATCTGTAATTGGTGAAACCTGTTGGTGGGCAAAAGGCAGAGCTCTTACTAAAATATTTGGATATTTCTTAATCAAACCCTCTAATGAAGAAACCCAAGTTATCGATTTTTTGTACATTGGCATGCTACAAACATTTCATGATATTTCTACTTCAAACAAATTCAATAATGATGTCCGATACAGAGCAATTAGTTAGATTCATTGACAAGTATTGAATTTATTCTAACGGCACAATTATTTTTGAAAATATTTGAACACACAACGCCATTATAGGAATATTTGCAACCAATTGGAATGGATATACTACGAACCTATAAGATGGTTCAAGACTGAATTAAGCAAAGTAGATAAAAATTTTTATTCCATTTTTCAAGCAGCTACAAATTTTAAAAAATTGCAAACGGTAAACTAGAAAAAAGAAATATCGATATTGAAGTGCAGACGGTTTTGAAAGAAAAAGAATTATAGCCAACCAACCACTTGAAAGTGAGAAAGATAAATTTTGTGTCAGTGTTCACTGGTTATGGAGAAAGTAATTAATAGTTTAAAACAGAGATTCTCTGAGCATGGTTGTCTTTACGCTGATTTATCTTGTTTAGATCCAAGATATTTTGCAGAAATTTTGAAAAGAATGCCTAGCGATGCATTGCAGCACCTGAGTGAGAACAGATTAGGAAATTTGCTGAGCCAATCAACTTTCCAATCATTCATGCTGATGTCTTGTGAGAAGAACCTTCTTTCAAGCATCAATAATAATGAAATCATTGATGTTTTAGCATCGACTCGTGAAACGATGAAAAAGCTGTTATACTAGTTAACAGTGAATAGAAATTTTAGACTCTAGTGTTTCTTATGTTTAAGTTGTTGAAGCTAGGAGTTATTTAACTGTTTAAAGTTATTTTGCATAATTAGAAATTTGAACATGTAATAAATAAAAAGATTCCTGCAACTTAAAGTAGTTTTTTGAACTTTAAAATTTTATTATTATATATGAAGTAATTATAGAACTAAGAAAAATATATAAAAATTAAATTAAATTGAAAATAAGTAAAATATTAAATTATTGAAAAAATTTATATAAAACTATGAAGTGGGCCGCCACGACCAAATTTTCCGGGCCGGTTTTTTAAGCCAGTCCGACCCTGCTGGCGGCTAGCTAGCTAAAATTCTTTCAAGCCGAGCTGGTTTTTTGAATACCCTCGGCTCCCAGGTCTACCATGGCCCTCCCCGTCATTTGAAAAATATAAGAAATAGTTAAGTAAATATAAAAATAAACTAAAAAATAATAAAAATAAATTAAAATTTAAAAAAATGTATTTTAATGTCAATTTTTAACAATTATTTCTTATAATTTATCAGTTTCGACGAACATTTTAGTAGGTGTGACCCCCTTAAGTCCTCCCACTGGTTCCAGTCCCGCCAAAGTGTTCTTGATCCGCCTTTGTCACAAACTATCGTCCAATCTCAATTCTGACCTGTTTTTTTGACAAAGACGAGTTTTGAATAAGTACAATAGTCTTTCAGAATTTACCACGATTTCTGATAAACAAGTAAACATAATTTGAAAAACCTCAAACTCATCGATAAGGTAAAACTCTTGAAAATCAAAGATTGAAAGCCATGTTTCTATACTTGGTGAAAACCTTTGCCACTGTAAATAAGGGACGACTCTCCAATCCAGGGACGTCATATGGGGGAGGGGGGAACCTTTATTAATTCTGAAACTACTACTTCAACACATTTCGTTGAATGTTAGCGCGGCGTATGCCTTGTAAACATGCGTGATTTTCGCAGATTATATATTAATGATTCAAAGAAGGCGCCAACTTTGTGTTTGTATCTAGGCAGGCCTCACCTTGATGTATTTAAAGGGCCTATAAATTACTAATACTTCAGGTAATAATTCAGGTGTGTTTAAGTAGCGCTTAACCACTTCGTGGCAAAAATGGAAGGAAATAAGTTCGAAATTATTAGATCGAAATGTCTTTCGTCGAATAAACTATTCGAGGATAGGGAATTTCCAGCAGTGGCTAGATCGATCTATTTTAGTAAAGTAGACCGTTCAATATATTGGTCTCGTCCGACGGTATAATATTTTTTGATTTTAATCGAACATGAGGACAATATATGCAACCATATTTATTGCGTTTATTTAGGATATCTGCTCTCAGCCGTCTTTCCTGGTTGATGGCGCTTCTAGATTCGATCTCGATCAAGGACAGCTGGGTTAGGTTTTGTTGCTATTGATTGATTGATGGTTGTATTTTATACACCCGTGTTAATTCGTCCTGGGTTTGTCTTTTTCCAGGGGATTGTTGGTATGTTGCAGCAGTCGCGACTTTGGCAACGAGACCGAAATTGTTTGAGAAAGTTGTACCAGTAGAACAGTGTTTCGATGAAACTTACGCGGGCAAGTACTAGAGTTTTTTTATAGTTTTGTTTTTGTTTAAATAGGACATCTATTCGTTATTGAAAGCCCGTTATTTATTTTAAAGGAATATTTAGATTCAATTTTTGGTTTTATGGAGAGTGGACAGAAGTGATAATTGATGACAGACTGCCAACAAGTGCTGATCAGCAGTTAGTGTTTTGTAGCAACAGGGAACGTCCTGATGAATTTTGGCCAGGCCTGCTCGAAAAGGCATATGCAAAGTTAGTCTGGGCATTAAAAGTTGGCTTAAGTAACTGTTCTCAACTCATGAAAGTCTCTAACCAGATTGGCAGGCTCCTATGAAGCTTTGGATGGGGGTTGGATTGAAGATGCACTTGTTGATTTTACTGGTGGTATTGGACAGAGAGTTGATTTATCAAGACAAAGAAAAAAACCACAAGAATTTTTGAATTTTCTCAGCATGCAAAACAAGATGAACACGCTCATGGGAGCCTCTATTAATGTATCTTATAAAATTAGTTTCCAGTGAAAAAATGTTTTTTAAATGATCGATTGATTTCGACAGGCAACAAGAAACACAAGTGAAGAGAGACTTGAAAATGGTCTCTTTCTTGGTCATGCCTACAGCATCACCAGTATTACAGAGGTGAACTTTATGCACAATGATAAATATGTTGAGATTTAAAATAAAACCATTTTACCATGAAAACTTATTGATTTATGTTTTTCTTATGTAACTGTTCAAATTTTAAGTAACCTTGATTTTTATGCCAGAATTAGTTGTATGTCTTTATTAATTATGCAGTGTAATTGAGTCATTATTATTAGTAAAAAATTATTTACTCTCACTTAAAGGTAAAGCAAGGAAAGGAATCAATCATACTTTTAAGACTAAGAAATCCATGGGGTAGAGGAGAATGGAATGGGAGATGGAGTGATAGGTCTGCTCACCTCTTTCAAAATTACAATTGCAGTTCATTTACATAGTTCAGTATGCATGATATGAGAGATACTATTTTAATCATTTATATGGAGCTTCTTCTAAAGAGCTTTTGTGGTAGTACTAGCTGATTTTTGATTATGACATGTTTCAACTGATGACTGCAAGAATTTAGCCCTCATAACAATGTACTTGCATTATATGCAAATTATAAATTAAAAAGATCCAAGGAATGGCTCAAACTAAGCCCTCAAACAAGACAAAGTCTTGGCTTGGTTTTAGAAGAAGATGGAGAATTTTGGTCTGTTGTTATGTATAAAATAAACCCAAGAAATAATCCGGAAAACATGAATGTTTTTATCCATCCATATAGGATGTTATTTGAAGACTGGCTGGAAAATTTTCAGAACTTGCATCTTTGCCACTTGCCTCCCAATAGTGTGGTTCTTGATGTGAGCATTAACAAAAGTTTTTGAACTGAAATTAGAGATCGAAAAGTATTTTTTCGTTATTCAAAGAACCACCAAGAATGGACAGAAGTGAATTATAATGGTTCTTGGGTGAGAGGTGTGAATGCAGGAGGAAGTTATCAAAAGAGAGGTTGAAGTCCTTGAATGCTTAGAATGACATCAAGTGATATAAGTAGTGTTTGGTTCATAATTTTAGACTTGTATTGGACCAATACTCAGTATTTTGTCAACCTTGTGGAACAGTGTGGAAATGACAAGAGTTGCAAACATGCAGTTGTCATTTCATTGATGCAAAAGTATTCAAAAAAGAAAAGAACCCAGCAAAGAACACAATTTGCAGAAGTTTGTCTGATGCTTGATATCTACAAGGTTAGCAACAATATTAATATTTGATTTAAGTTTGTCAAGAATTCCTGATTTGAAAACATTTACAAGTGTTTTCAGAATTTATTGTTTTGACATTTTTATAAACGTTTTGATTTTATCAGGTGAACTCAGGAGTGCAAACTTCAACTTCATATTCTAGCAAGCAACTGACATTTGTTGGCAGATTGGGATACCAACATGAATATTATAGAGAAATTTCTGGACATTTCTTTCTTGAAACTGGCAATTATGTTGTGATTCCTTTTACGTTTGAGTCAAACGTTGAAGCTGAATACCTCCTCAGAGTTTATGCAAGCTGTGATTTGGAAGGGAAGTAAGTTAAAGTGGATTTTCATCATGATTTTCCAAATGCATGTCTATTGCAAGAAAAACATATGTATTTTTCTTTCTAGTGAGCTTGATATAAAAAGTGAAAGAGTACAAGTCAGTCTGCCTTGATTGTTATTAATTTAATGTTATTTCTGTTTAAGGTGATGTTCACTTGCATTTGCAGAGAGCTCCTGCTCCAAAGAATCATTTGAGAAATTTGTTTGGAAAATTTGCAGGGAATGATGAAATTATAGATGCAAGAGAACTTCAGCTATTGTTGAATGAAGTCTTTATTTCTGGTTGGAATTTCCCATGAATATTGTTCAATTTGTGCAGCTGAATTGAGAAAATATTCAGAAAGAACATAATATAGTTCTAGTAAAATATCTGATTCACAGCATTTGTATTTATAAATATATTTTGGATTCATTTGTGCATTCTAACCTGTAACCTGTGTTATATTACTCATGATCAATTTGCCAAAGATTTAAATTCATTTTAACCTTTACACAAATTAGTTGGAAATAGCCAGTTTGATCTTGAGAGCTGCAGGAGTCTTATGACGATGGCTGATGTGGGTATTTAAAGTAGATTATCTGCAAACATAATAAATGTTAAATGATGTTTACTTCTTTATCTGCCAGAAAAACCACACTGGAACTCTAGATTATAATGAGACTGAATTTATCTGGAAAGAGCTAAATGTTTGGTTTGACATTTTTAAGCAGTTTGACAAAGACAACTCTGGATTCATAGAGTCACTTGAACTCAGGAGAATATTTAAATCTTTAGGTTGGAAATTAATGAATTATTTGGGAAACTAATTTAAATTTGCTTTTCTAAATATAGAATGTAAAGTTTACTTTTTATTGAGTGCCACACTGTGTGTCTGCATTAATACATGAAGGAATATAAATATTAATAATTAATATGTTGAAATGATATGAATGACCAGACCATTAATTTGCTTCTCAAAATCAGTCCCAAAATCATTCATTGATGAGTGAGAATTTAAAATTTAGGATTCAATCTTGGAGCTGCCATTTTAAAGTTGATAGCTCGGAGGTATGGAGGAAAGGAATACAAGTTGTCTTTCAATGATTTTGTGGTGGTATCCTCAAAAATTGTCACCATATTTGGTTAGCCATGTTTTGAAAATAAGTAAACATTAATTAAATCTGGCAATGAAGGTTTAGATTTCCTGATTTTCAGCATTTTTAAATGTACATTTGACATCCTAACCCAACAGAAAGGTATCCTTCCTTGAGTTCAGGTGGCTTGGATGGCCCAGCCACTTTAAACCTTGATTCAGTGAGTCTTGTTTGTTGTCTGAATTGTAATTAAATTATATTATATCTTATTCTGTTAATGGGAGCTTTATTAATTTTCAGCTGCTTCAGCTCACTCTGTGCCTTTGAGAAAAAACCTTTAAATTACATTCGTATGTAGTACTCCAAATTGAGCAAATGATTGAGCATGAGAGTTGTGTTTTATTTCTAAATGATTTATAGTTTTTTTCCTTTTTTTTATTTTCCACCAAGTTTCAGAAAACCACATTCCTCACCAAACTTATTGAAAATGAAGCTTACCATTTAAACAATTTTAACAGTCTGTTCAGTTTTATTTCCAATAAATGAAAAATTATGCAGTTCATGTAAAAGCAGCACGAAAGATGAGGGTTTTAAAAGTTCTTTATCAATCCTTATAAATAAGTTAAGTCTATTCCAGCTCTTCAGTCTTGGAAGCGTCTTCCTTCCATTGGCTGATGATTCGAGACATCTCCATGACGTTTTGCCACCTTTTCCCCAGCAAACCACTCTCGAAAAACACCGAATTACTTTGAACTGATCTTTTAAGGGAGATTATTGAGCTGCTATCGGAAGATCGATAATGAGACGTCTCTGATGTAATTGACGATTTCTTTTCTAATTCCTCTTCCAAAACTTCGCCTGAAACTTCAAGACTTTCTTGGGCATCCAACATTTGCTTCTCTTGTAAGTCTGGTATTGTAAAGTCACATGTCGAAAAGCTGATTTCTTCGGGAAAGATCTTGAACGAGACTTCTTTAAAACTTGAAATAATGTCAAAGTCCTTTTCGATTTCGACCTTCCTTGCCACTGTCAATGGCTTCATGAGGGGTTCGAGACCCTGTTCAATCGCGTCCACTTTGTGCCATAATTCTCTCCTAGTACTTTCATTCACAGACCTTGATTGGAAAAACTATTAGCATGTGTGCTTCCAAATTAATTATATTAAGATTAACAAAACTTTATTATAAACAATTATATCAATTGATTTTATTAATGCATGAACTAAGAAGTTTAATGAAACACTGCTTAAGAAATTAGTTGCATTGACTTACTCTACACTTTCGTAGTTTATGCTTGTAATGGAAGTGCCCTGCAGTTTGAATTGGTATCCCTTTAAGACAGCATTTATTCGATCCTTTTCAGGGTTATTAGTATGGGATGCAGCCTTGACAAGAGAAGGCAGAATTATGGGCACGAGGAAGCTAGAATGCTCATACACCAGACAACAGACGTGTCTGTTATTTAACAAATCCATAACCGCTTCTGTTACCTGGTAGTGAAGCATTTGTAAAAGTTTATAACTAAAACTCTCATTAATAAAACTCTCCAGATATTTACAAAGTAGTTGGAACTCGTTACAATAGCTGCTAAAAGCTTGAACAAAGGCACCATGACGGTTACAAACTCCGTGCTGCTTATGTCCGTCATCAAGTCGTTCATTTCGTTTAAAAATAAGATCTGAAAAAAGGAATATTCGTGAGGGATGGATAACTAGATCAAATTTCCTTCAGTAAATATTTAAAGTGCTAAACTATAACAGTCAGAGGCAGTCAAGACAAAAAATAAAATAATGAAGTGAACGAAAAAAAAATTAATTAATTAAAAATAAGAACATGCGAATAAAACACTAGTAGGTTAGCAAAAGTAGATTAATGTGATTTTGATCATGAGTAGCATTCACTGATAAAAAGAATCTTTTTTTGAGCACCAATTGCATTCAGCAAATAGTCATTTTAGATAATATTTCACTTACCTGTTTTCTGGAACATGTCTTCGGCCAATACATCAGCAAAGCGTTGATCAGCTGAAATATTGCTTAACGAATTAAACATTTGGATACGCTAGAATTTCTCGTGAGAACAGGGATGTAATTTGAGGGTGGGGCAACTACCACCCCTTTATTTTAGACTAGACGCAAAATAAAAGGTCATCGCCTCATGTTTTACGAGGGTTTGCCCCCTCCCCTGAATTTTGGCTAGAAGCAAAAAAGTCGTCTCCTCAAGTTGTGCGAACATTTGCTTCCTTAGGAAAAGCTGAAATGACGTCCCTGCATGAGAATATCAAGACTTAACCTCTTCGTAAAGTGTGGGATCTTTCAACAGAAATTCGTAAAGGCAATCGACGAGCTGTAACGAAATTATAATGTTTTCAGATAAAAGTGTCTTGCTGCAGAGTGATAGAGCGAACCTGAGTGAAATAAGCGGGATACATAAAACAAGAGTGGAGCTTGAGGAAGACATCCTTGAAAAACAACACGTGTTCTATCCTTAGTGGCTTCAAAAAACCAGGTATCACGCTTCAAGTGAAAATAAAGCTTTATCGTTGCAGCCATGCATGACCTCTTAATCTTACAGCCCATTACCTGCTGTAAAATCCGAGAAGATTCGGCAATCCAACTATGTATTTAGACTCGAACGTGTACCTGATAATGTTTTCAATTGAATAAGCCTCTCAGGCAAAGCAATACTAAAGCAATAGTTACCTCCAACAAAAATCATACAAAGCTTTCCTAATGTGAGATCTTAGTACAACGAACTTCTTATATATTTCCAACAAAACTTCTTTCAGCAAGCGTCTTTCGTTTGGATCTTGGCCGTTGAACAAGTAGAGGATCTGGTCAAAATGCTTGTTTGAAAGCCAGCGAAGAATGTGCTTTGATTGTACAAACCTTATCTACAAACTCTTCGTTGATATATGGTCTTGCAGGTGAGATCTTAAATTCGGGTAATTTAAGAAATTGCAGGAAGATTTCGTAAACCAACTATAAAAAATTTTAAAATAAAATTTAAAAAAGGCTGTAAGTAGTTGTAACATATTAATGCCATAATGTGAGGCCATGAGGGTTCTCTCGCATAGTGGTCATCATCAAAGTCGATTTTTTCGGCAGCTTCAGGCAACTTTCTGAAGAGATTCTTCTTCACCTGACAAACGTTCAGAAAAAACAAGTAATAGTAAAATAATAAAATACAAATTAATGTTCCATTTTCACACAGCTTGCCATTGAAATAATGTCTGGGTAGATTTTTGGAGTTAAGACTTCTTTTCCGTGAATTAGATACTCCAAAATTTCGCTTAAAATTCGTTTCTTTAGTTCTTTTTTTTTACTCTCGACATCGTTACTGAAGTCAAATATGTTGTGGCACAGTTTTAATTTCTTCGAAAGCAATTCAAAACGCTTTGCTTTGTCATCAATATCTGTAAACTCAAGATTCGTCAGGATAAAATTTCACTTTATTAATCAGAAATACCCTTCAAGAGAGTCATTTCCGCATAATCATCTTCATATTTTTTAACCGTCGGAAAAATACAGGTCTGACTAGACTCAAGAACGTTCCTTTGCCAATGGACTTTGTTGTATGGATCAATTTTGTCCACAAATCTTGCAAATTTTTTAGCAGAGCTGTCCCAGTCGCACCTTAAAAATATACGTATTTAATACATACAATAATGTCTATACCTTTTTTTTATTTAAAAATATCGATATTAACTTATGCGAAATATCCGCGTTAGACTCCATTAGAACGACTAAGACGCCAACCGCCAAATTTACTTGTTTCCAGCAAAGATAAATTAATTTTGTCATTCTTTAGCAAAACAATTTTCACAGATTTTTTTACAAGATAACGAAAAAAAAGACTGTTTTATTATTCATTGGGAATTATTCGACATTTCACCTTAATTACACCAGTCCCACGCTTGACAAATGCGACAGATTTGTCGACATCATTAGCTCTCTAAAACAGATTATGTTGCCAGTACAGCCTATTCCAGCTATCTTTCACTTTGCTCACTTATTATCTGCTCGGATCTGATCCCGTCTGGCTGAAACCTGGAGTTCTGTCTGGATTCAGAATAGTGTGTGGTCAGTCTACTCAATCGGTCTTTACATCTGTCGGATATTTTGAGCATTGCCATTATTATTGTAATTACTCTTCATCTCAACTGTTAACAGTTCGTAAGCATTAGCCTTGAGCAGTGGCGCAACCAGCAAAAAATGCTGGAGGGGCTCAAGTTTAGAAAAGGGACGAAAGCCCGACGCAGTCGAAAATTTTTTGAAACTGTTCAAATCAAAACTACCAATTATAATTAATAAAGAATTAAAGATAGAACAGATTGTTATTATGAGTTTGACTATCTTCTGTCTGCAGTCTTTTTTTGTATCTTTAATAATTTATTAATGATTTGGAAAAATTGCAGGTTCCCTCTTATTAGGCATGGTTGCGCCACTGGCCTTGAGGTTCAGCGGAATTTGACATTTTATTCTTATTCAGGTGATAGATGGATAGCAGCTTACAAATCCTTGAATAAAATGGCCTGTTACTGTTGTTATTAATTAACGTCAGTTACATGATCGAATGATTAAGAGAGAAATAAACTGACCTTCTAATCGGACTTTGACACCGAATCAAAAGAAGTGAAAGACCCAGACCTCTCCTTATATCATCAATCTTTTTGTTATCTGGAAATAATCTATTATAATTTTAATAACATATAAACTATTTATTAATGATTTATTAACCATTAATTATATATTAAATTTGACGTGGGTTTTTCTGCATAGCTTAATTTCTTAATGGTTCTATGGTGTTTATTAAATTACCTGGGATTTGTGTGTCGCTGAGATGTAATGGCTTTTAAGTTAAAAAGCCCAAGAAATTTAGTTATTGCTGCGATTGCATTTGTCGTATTATGGATTATTTTTTGGTTTTATCATTTTACCAACGAACCTGTAAACACCGTTGAGGTGCAAATCATTCAATCAACTATTGGCTATGAGTTTTCGGACATAACGCACGAGGAAGAAGATACTTCTTTAATACATTTAAATAAAGATATTTTGAAAGAAACTTTAGATGATGACCATCAGTCAGATGAGTATGAGAACAGCAATGACCTGGAATACGTTGATTTTAACAATCCAAAGAGTACCAAAAAGACATCAAATTCTTTTACTTTTATGAAGCCAAGCGTTAATAATGTTCGGAAGAATCGTTTCACTCACAAGGTTTTTGCGCCTGATACAAATGTTTTGCTAGGCCACTCAAGTATTCCTCCAAGAACAGAATGGAGAAAAATTGATGACTATTATCATGACAATAAGGGAACCACAGCTTCAAAAGAACCATATGTGCTGATTCACAATGCTGCAGCATCAATTGTGAATATTTTTCAAGAGGTTCCTTCACCATTCCCTTTACATATTCCGAAGCATCTATACACATTCACTTCAGAAAGGTATTTTTATTTTACGTGCAAATTACATTTTAGCTTAAGTTAATTTTCAGAAATAATGTTCATTTCACTTTTTGAGACTTCCAAAAGATCTGCATTTGCGTCCAAGTTTGGGCAATGGCTTTATTGGGACTGTTGTTCACAGTCCCCATGTCTACATATCTGGTATTTATAATGGCAAAAAGAATTTGTGCCACAAAGCAGCTGTGCCTTCAACTGCTTCTTTTAACATTTCTGGGACAGAGCCCTCTATAAAGTATACTAGGCAATATGTCTTGGATGTTTCTACTGGTAGGATATGACTTGTTTTTTTTTCTAATGTCACGTTATTTTACTAGAGAAATCAATTAAAAGTTGGTGTTCATCAGGTGTTTATAGCGAAGAATCTGTCGGGGAATCACATACGTTTGTTCAAAAGATCTACGCACACAGGACGCTTGCCAACCTTTTAGTGACCGAGGTAGACTACGAGAGGAAGTATGGAAGTAAACACATCACCCTGAAAATCGACCTCAATAAGTGGCACAGCACCCAGGATTTTACTTTCACAGGAGGGGAGGCCAAATACCCAGAAGTAAGGTTGGCTGAAGATTTTCAAGTTATTGAATGATGACATTAATGACATTTAATTGGTTATAACAACATCTTAAGGATTGATTATAATGAGTAAATTGCTTATTATCACAGTTAATTGCATCAGAAACTTGATGAGCTATTATGTCGAAACTTTGTTTTTCAAGCTACAAAGAGGGAGTCTTGAATTTTCCTGAAACCAATCAATCGAGCTCGAAAAAAGTCCACCTGATTTATGATCACATTCCATCCGAACTCAAGCCTCCTCCGAAGCAATCCAGATGCAAGTGGGTCTTTTTGACTGCCTACGGGTTCAGTCAGGAGGAAGCAGAAAGACATTATGATGAAGGTTTCAATGATCTTCTGATTAAATTATAATAACCATTGTTTACAGGAGTGTTGATGTAAATTAAATTAATTAAGCTAGCTCTATATGCATAACATCAGAAGCACTTTTTGTTAAACATTTATCTAGCATTCATTACAAATTATGACTGTTGCCATCATGGCCAAACAACTGTTTTGCAGGAACACAACCTCTTCAGCCTACATGCATGCCTATCTCGATTTCACTAGAGTTATTAATAATCTTATGTTTTTAAAATTAACATTGGTACGTCCTCACAGCATCAGAATTTGCCAATCAGAAAATCAACTACCCTATTTTTACACTAAGTAGATGTTTATTATTATTTTTATAATTTTTTTTTTAAGTGTTATCATTCATTCGAATTGCAATTGCAAGCTCTTCAGTCTTTCATTACAGGGATGAAACTGTTGGTTGCAAGGGACGAATTGTACACAGAACACGTTAAGGGTTGGAGTCAGCTGTGGAGAAAGGGCAGGATTGACGTCGATGGCGATGATTCCTTGTCGTCTGCTCTTTACGCTGGCTTCTACCATCTGCTCAGCTCCATCCCGTTGGAATTCAACAATTTCGTCGGAGTTGGTGCGACCGGATTGCCTTTCGGAAATGAAAGCTTCGTAAGGATTTTTAAGCTTTGAGATCATTTTAAGATGCAGCTAGCTACCACCATGTTCTTTTGCTACCTGTTTAGTGACTTTATCAATTTCAGTTTGGTCATTAACATTTTTATTTATATTGTAACATTTGTTTTATTCTTATTGCCATTGTTAACATTTATTATTCTGTTATAAAGCCTTTTGGAGATAGAATCAGAGCAGATCAGGAGTTGTTCGTGTTTCCCGCCTTGCTGCTGATGCATGCCGACCTCTCGAAGCACATCCTCTCGTCGCGTAACTTTACCGTGGGAGGAGCCTACGAGAATGCAAGAAAAGGCGGCTCAAACGGCTTGGCATTCCCTTACGAAGGTGCCTCACAAGGTTGGTGACGAAGCATCAGAATTAATTTACTTTTCTGTGGTGAATATCGCAGATTCATCCCTCTGCAAAAGCCCTGTTAATTATAAGATTGTTTGTTGCTGTTATTGTTGTCAGTTATTTGACTGGTTGGGTGTTGCACACTCGAACCAATCACAGTAGCTTGGGATTCTACTTCAATTTCTCAATGACGTGAAAATTAGTGATTTAAATTTGGAGTGTTCCAGTTTCCTTAAACACAGTACATTGCTTATCCCAATATTGTGTTGTTATTATTTCATGGCTTATTTTTTAAGGTAACGACTTAGATTATAAGAAGACTGGCTTCACATCACCCCATGTCACTGCCTCAGTCCTTTTTGCCATCAAGCAGTATTTGGATGCAACTAATGACGCTTCTTTTGTTAACCATAATCTTTCCCAGCTTGTTTTTGATGCCGCTGACTTCCTGCATTCTCGACTTTCATCAAAAGACGACTTGTTCCATGTTCTGAGTAGGTACTTGCATTCAATTTGAGCTCGCTAAAGTTAATACTGTAATTACAACAAATCATTCGTATCAATCTCACAGATCAAGTGTCAATCGACGAAGGCCTTGGTGTTGTTCAGGATTCCATCTCAGGGAATGCTCTGATCAGAAGGGCTCTCACTCTTCCATATGAGCTCGATTCAAAACAAACCCGTTTCTTGCTATGGAGGGAGGATGCAGCCAAGATCTTTCTCCCAAAACTCAAAAATAACCTTCATGCTTCTCACTCTGAATATAAGAAAGGTAAAAAACTTATTTGAACTTTGGGCCTTCTTGCTGCCTTGATGGTGGTGGTTAACATCTTAAAATCAACCTTGACAGATGATAGAGTTTGGGAAGCAGATGTGTTAATGTTGAATTTTCCATTGATGACAAACCTTTCCAATGGCACTCTGTTGCAAGATCTAACCTATTACGAGAAGGTTGGTCTGCGAAACAAGTGCTCACATTCAGATCACTTAAGGGCTGCATTCAGTATACCAACAATTTCTCATTTTGGGATATTTATTTGTAGGTGCTGAACCCACAAACCTCCCCAATGAGTGAGGCATTACTGGCAATCAGCTGGTTGGATGTAGGCCAAAAACTGCGAGCAGACCTCTATCTCAAACATCTCCTGCCTAATTTTGCTCCTCCCTTTAAGGTGAACAAGAATTCTTAGTCTAATCTGATTTGTTCCGAACATATCAAATACTAACATTCCAGACCTGGACTTCCCATTATCGTAATGGAATTATCCTCCCAAACCATCTTCCTGCCATCGGGGGATTGCTGCAGAGTATCAGCTTTGGCTATGGTGGTTTCAGGCTTAGAGACGATCGAATGGACATCGACCCTAAGATCCCTCTCAACGTCACTTCATTACATTTCGTCGGAGTGGATTACCTCGGCAATAGCGTAAACGTCGTGATCTCACAACAAGAAACCTCCGTAATGGTCACAAAGATGGCCAAACCGGAGACGCACGTGCTTTATCTTCACCAGTACGAGAACGACAGCAGACGCAAGATGGACCTGAACGTGCAAATAACAGTGAGAAGGAGCAGAGTTGCCATCGTCCGAGAAGCACTGCTTCAAACGAAATCATGATTCATTTGTTATTTTCTGTTTATTGTTTTTCATTGTGCAGTTTTGATTGTTCGCTTATTGACACGTGAGGGTAGTCAAGATATTGTCTTCATCTAACCCATTCCATCACCATTTTTACTTGATTATTTTATATATTCCCATTGGATGTAGATTCAAGACTTTTGTCTACTTCAACCTCATCAACTGTATTGCCATTTTTTTTTTTTTTTGAAATTACATAAAAGAATCTTAAAAATCAATTGGACAAGTTATAAAATTCGTTCATGATCTAAAAGGTCAGAAATGTTATAATGATTCCCATGTAAGAAAATCTAAGTCAATTTCTCCTACGTTTCAAATAATAAAGAATCTCCTCAGTTTATGGCTTATTTGCCAAGTTAAAAAAATACGAACAGCTATGCAGCTGGAGGACTGGCTATGAGGCGTGATCACGATGACACGAGCTGTTCATCATGATGAAGAAGATTCTTCTCTTTTGCAAAGTCGAGCAACTGCTGCCTGGAAAATTGATGTGAGGTGAGAGGTGGAAAAATACAACAGAAAACTATGAATTAATATTGCATTTCAAGTCAAATTTATGCTGGGTGGATTTCAGAACTCGACGAGACACTTGTTCCAATAAAAATCAGAAAAATACGAAGCATGTCAAATTAGAGCTACAAGATTCAAGAAAAGTTCATCGCAATTTGACCGGATGATTAATTTCCCGTTATGCTAACGAACGATTTATTAAATTCTCACCTGAAAGAGTCATTGGAGAGAAGTCTTTTGCGAGCATCTTTGACAAACCTGGCAGCTGTGAGCGGACCCCACTGCTTGTGAACCATCGTATAAGCCACTGCGAGGGCACCGCTTCTGTTAATGCCCATGATGCAGTGAAGCAAGGCTTTACCACCTGTTGCCTTGGCATCCTCAATGGCTTCATAGGCCTCGTTGAAATGCTGCAGCATGTTGTAGTTCTCTTCATCTTCAGCATCAAACTCAACGTACCTGTGTCCAGTCGAAGTCAATCAGGTCATTCTCGAAAAATCGTGAGATAAATATTAATTACTTCTTGATGAGATTGCCATAGAATCTGGGACCCGTGCATACGTAAGTCGAAGCGCAATTTATTATATGGGTTATCCCAAGCCTCTTGAGAAGTTCCTTGTCTGTGGCTTCGTTCTCGCCTCCAAGGAAAAGAAAGTCGAACACTTCCGTTATGCCGCACGGGTATCCATAACAACAATTGAGGAGATTTTCTAGTTTCTGATAATACACTGTTAACTCCTTCTTATCTAAGAAGTTGATAAAAGGAAGCATTCAGAATAAAAATTATGATGCTCAATTGACACAAAATTTCACTAGTCCTCAAAACTGTCTAGTTATCCGATTTGTTTTAAGTAATTAAGGGCCATCATTATACAGGGACCGTAATTGAAACAGTGATTCTTTAGCTATTTAACTGAAGTAACAAACTAAAGGATATCTAGCTTAAACAAGCCAACAAAAAACTACTTTGAGGCATTTCACAAATATATTACTTCAAATAAACCAAAACCGTGTTTTAAGTTTATAATTAAGTTTCTAACTGACTATTTCACTCTAAACTTACAAAATTCCAATGACTCATACATTAGCTTAATATTCATATATTTGAAAGAAATTCACTGTTAACGTATACAAACCATTCCTCAATTCATAATTCATGGTGACAAACTGAACCAATTTGGTTAAATTATACAATATGTGGTAGCAATCTCCCGGCCTCCTTCTTTTCTGCTGAACGAGGTGAGTGTGAAAACAAAAATCAAGCTCACGTGAAAAACAAAATAGTTTAGTGAAATAAGCATAAAATAATAATTGCCAATAACGTTGATGTTATAATTAGCAATTTGGGAAGAATGCTAATTATAATTTTAAAATGGCTCTGCCTTGAATTTGAGTACTGATTTCATATTCGCAATTTTTGAAGCCTAGTGAATGAAATTAATTGCCACTTCAGGAGTATACATAAATTTATTGAGTTTCCAGAATAATAGGTATCTATCATACCATTGCATAAATTAAATGACTTTGTATTTGTTTTGACAATATGAGACAGGTTACTCTTGGAAAAAATAATTGTTCGTGTTCAGATGCTCGACAGTGTCCTACAGTATTCTATATTGAAACTGCTTGAAATTGGCTTGTTTGATGTTGTTGGAACCGTTTTACTAAATGTCACCAGATTGCATTACTAATCTTTTATTTTGTTAGGCAATAGCTTAATTTTAGATTCATGCTCGATAGGCGGAATTAATTTGTATACACACCTGTTATGTGTTATTGCAAATAAAAGAGTAGTTAACTAATAAATAAAAGATAATAAATAAACTAATAAATAAAAAATAAATAAATAAAAATAAGTTAACCTAGTGAAAAGAGGTTACACGACAGTTGCGCACGCAGGTCATTGCGAACACGACAATTGCTCACATGAAATATTTGTGAGTAGTTTAATGTAGGTCGAAATTTTATTAAACTTGCCCTCATCTGGAAAAGATTTTGACGGTAAACAAAAAAACTGATCTAACTTCATTGCACGAACATTAAGGGATTTTAACCTCAGGTTAATAAACTTCCATGAAATTTAGATTTTCATCTTGACTAAGTACATTTAAAGGTTTAGATCAACAATGTCCTACCTTTCTTCCTAAACACACAATTAGGCGACAGATAGATGTCGTCCAAATAGCTTATGGAGACGGATGTTCGTGGATGTGGACTTGAGACGACCAGCGGATGACGCAACGAATCTCATGAGCAAGTTTTAACTGGTCACTGGTTCCTTGGATGTCCCAGAGATTAGGCTAAATGTACAAACTGCAAAACAAAGTGGCCTACATGTGGACTTACAGCTTACATTACATTACATTATATTACAGCTTACATGTGGACCCACCCCCACCTAAACCAACCCCTTCCCTCTATGGCCGATCCATACTCCCCATGGGTCGGCCATTACCCTCCATGATTTCGAGGCAAAAGTCCAACCCATTTGAAGCAAATTGAACCTCGACTGATGCAAAAGTCCACCTCAACCAAGACAAAAGTGCACTTTACCCAAGGCAAAGGTCCACCCTATGGTAGACACTACGGCTACCCTGAGCCTCCACTGGGGTCGACCCTTAGCCCTTTTTTTTGAAGTGCGAAAGCAATTATTCCCCTGTCCACATTAGTCCTCATTTATGGACGACCCCAAAGCATTTTTAAGGAAATACTGACTAAAAAAGCGCTATCCACAAATTTGACGCAAATAAATAAATCTTCTATTGCACGTATATCCATCGGAAGTTATTGCAATTTGTCATTGTCCACAAATGATCCTTTTGAATCAGTCTCGCCAAATACAGATCAGCCATCTCACATTACGCGAGTCGTCTGCTAAGTAGTTAATAAAACAAATGTTTATTATTGATATTGAAAGCATCAATAAAAATTCTTTGTAAGGAGATCCCTCGAATAAAGAAAGGGCTTGACAGGACAATGGATGCTTTTAATGAATGACTTTGCCCAAACGATTTGGCTGAAAAGCTATTATTAGGTCGAACCATCATTACCATGTTTTATTTGTCTGCTGGCAATGTTTATGTTCACTTTTACCAGGCTCTTGTACCTGGACTTTTGTTATCAAATCTCATGAACTAAATGCCAATAGTTCTTTTACCGAAAAAAAAACTTATTAATAATAAAAATTATTTAAATTTTTATTTTTAAGGTAATTATTTAATCCTCACATATACATACACGTGTAAATTGTCGTGGGAGAGATTTTCTTGCAAGCATTCACTTAGATCAGTAATGATATTAATGATATTTTACTGAATTATTAGCAGCAGCAACAACAACAAATAATAATAATAATAATAATAATAATAATAATAATAATACTAGAATAAAAATTGCTTGAAAATATTTTATCATCTACGATTTTTGTCATTTTATTGATGGATGGACAACCGCCTGGATGAACAAAACTTCGTAATCTTCGGAAGAGATTCTTCTGTGTATTCCCAGGTGTTCCCGTGTCTGCCGTGATGCTCAAAAAGGAGAAGTATTTCTCGAAATCCTCATACTCTGTTTTGCGTCAATCGATCAGTCAATCAATCAATCAATCAATCATTCAATCAATCAGCCAATCAATCAGCCACTAGATCAATCATCAATTTAGATGCTTTTTTAAAGAAATCATCTTATTATTTATCTTATGACTAGAAATATTTGGTAGAATTTCGCATCTTTGGTAATCATTTGAACATGTCCATCCTGCAGAACTTCTTAAGCTCATCACGAATTAAAAACAAATGAAGTTATTCAGACTGTGGAATTTATGTCTTCACTTTTAAAAGACTATAATTGTAATTGTAAAGTGTAAAAAAAGCAATAAAATTGGCGGCGTCATCTCAAGGGCCGAGGCTACTTTCAAGACAATTTGCCGATGCCCGACCAAGTTGAACCATCGCCGAAAAACTTTAATCGCCTCAAAACACTTTCGATTGCCTAAAAATTGTCCTCGATACTTTCAATCAGAAGTGAATCATTCAATTTAAAAGCGGAGGAGGTTTCGTGTTAAGGATGAAATGATTTTTTTTAAACAGGAAATTGGTTGAGATTGCAACAAATCCGGACAGCTGTTATTCAATCAATGGCTTCGTGCCCGGTGATTCATCCCTTCTCAACAGGAACCAAGAGGAGAAAAAGTTTTCTTCTCGTCTTTTAAATAAATCAGATTCAGTATCTACGTATCGATCGGGTTAATTTTAAGTACACGCAACATTTTAAGTACAAGCGTGCGAAAATATTTTCGCGCTTCTGCGTGAGATTAATGATTTTCATTTTTATCGTTCTACGTCCGTGGCTCGTTGAAAATTCAGATCAGACGTTTCGACTGCTCGACGTTAACGAGAATATTATACAACTGAGGTGATCGAAGGAGGTGACAGACGCGGCCACAACGGACTGTGAAATCCTCCCTTCTTTGGCCTTCCTCGAGGCAACCATGGAGCACCCAAGCGCAGACAGGGGAATCACTTGGGACTGTCGTAATCGCGCTCGAGGTAATCCAAAACCGGGGCTTTCATCACGTAAGTCTGAGGATGTTTCTTGTCCGGGAGACTTCTCGGTGGGCACTGAGACCAGCATTCGTCAGAGGGGATGAGGGTCTGGTGCGGAGGAATCTGATGGATGGGCGTGGGACAACAGTTCGTCTTGAGGCTCTCTTCAGTACCGTCCCTGGCATACCAGCTGCACATCTCATTGTGCAGGTGCTGGTTGAGAACGAACGAAGACTTTTCCATCGGTGGACACGTCTGGACGTCACTGTTCGCTTCGAATATTTGACCGTCAACGTGTGGAGCCATCATGAGCATCCTGTGCCTCAACGTATCCCTCCTGTCACATTAATACGAGAGGATGGATGAGTTTCGGTGAATGAGAATGATTGAAGGAAAAGAGGTGGATGCTGACTGAAATGGATGTTCGGAGAGATGAAGATGATGATGATGATGATGACGATGACGATGATGATGATGATGATGAATTTAATGATGGCGTGCGTTGAGAATTCAGATTTTTAAACGATCGGAACAATTAACTCGAGGACATTAAACGAACAAGAGAGAGAAATCGATTCGTCTGAAATTCAGAATCAGGGGTCACCACTGCCAATTATTGAAATAAATTCATCACCATAACCACTACTATTACCAGCACCATCATTAGCACTACCATAGCCCTAATCATCATCATCATCGTCATCGTCATCGTCATCGCCATCGTCACCGCCACCGTCACTGTAACCGTCATCGTCATCGTCATCATCGTCATCATCATCATGTGTATACACGAACCTCTTGAAGTAAAAAAGCAGGGGAATCAACATGAGTGCCCCCAACAAAACCCCAAGGACAACGCCCATGATGATCACAGTGAAGAGACCTGTTGAATAGCTAGGAGAGTTAGTTAGTTATTCGATACATTTTTATTTTTTTACATCGTCTTCAACATCATCCATCGTCTTGATGATAATCATCGTCAATCGTGGATTATGAATAAAGTTAATAAAAAAAAAGTTGTTAAGAAGTTGTTAGAAGTTGTTAGAAGATCTAACAGTAAAAAAAAAGAAAAAGATAAGACGGGTTAGCATCATCAAAAAAGTGCACAATAAACGAGCTGTTATCACCTTGCGAACTGGTCCAGTTATCAAGGACGATATTCCTCAGGCCCCAACCAGCGGTACCTGTTGATGAGAACATTCAGACATCATCATCATAATCATCTGATGGTGATAAAACAGAAGACTGAGAAGCCATAAAAAGAAACACGGGAATGAAATAATTGACACCTCTAGAAAGCTCTTATCTCACTCAACTTCTTCTGCTCTCTCATCTCCGAGAAATGCCGGAAATCAGAGCCGCTATGTCATTCGAGGCGATTGATTTTCGCTTTAAAATATTGTTATTAACATAAATCGGCCGGAAATTCTGAAATAAATTTCATAATTAAAGTATTTTTTCTCGCCAAGCATTTTCGTTTTTCGTATCGAGGATTTCTGGACAGGAGAATTGTCGGACGGAATCTTTTTTACGGACGCGAATTCTTATCAGTTAAGAAACCCTGTTCGATGGTTCTTTTCAAATTTTAGACACTTTTCACAAACCCAGTCCTCCTGCCTTGTCAGATAAGTGCTGTACCTTGAGAGGGGGATGGAAGGTCAGAGCCCAGAACCCACAAGCATCGAAACCCATTCGCCCACCCCCGTCTTTTGCTCACCTCAACTCACGAAGATCTCATTAACACGTAATGAGTCAGAATTTTTGACGATTCCTCGCTTTTTCATCCATTCCATTGTTCATTTTCCATCCTATAAACGCTTCGCCCCGTGAATTGTCTCCGTGGTGACCGTGTACGGAACACAACGAGCTCCGCAGGCGGAAAAATTCTCAAAGGAAAAGAACAAAATTGATGGCAGGCGACCGAAGCATTTCTGAATGGACGTCAGAATAAAGCGGATCGATATTGAAAATAAAGCAAATGGTTCGTTTAGTAGAAAATGATTAATTTCCTACTCGTGTAGTGGAGCGACTGAGTTTAGAAGAAGGAAAAAATTGTTTGAAAGAATCCGAGTCGATTGTGACCGGATGAGGAAAAGTGGAGAACTTAACTGAAAAAAGTTGACCCTGTTCTATTTCTTTCACTCCGGTTGTCAGAAGCTGTCCACGTGAATCCCCACTCTTACCCCCCTCTCTCGGCATTTGTCATTTCATTCCAGGGACGTGGGAAGGTAAAAAAAAAGTTTGGAAATTTCAATAGAGAACATGTGGGGTTTCCTATTTCAATATTTCACCGTTAGTGCGGATTCGAAATTAAAACGAACACATTCATTGCGAGCCAGGCGACGTTTTAGAAGCGACAAATTTTCCAACAATCCTCACGTTCAAGTTTAAAGGAGGGAGTGTGTGTTCGCGTTTTTTCAATTACTTTGAAACCAGCTCTTCCACTGTTTCCAACCGCTGTCGAAAAAAAAACTTCTTTGCTTGGAGTCAGTATACATGAAATATTGACCTTCTCGATTAGCAGATTAAGTCTGAATTTCGTTAATCCGAGTTTGCAATGCCAACCGCGTGTTGCTTCGTCTGTATCGACTAGTCGTTTCTTGATTTGCGTTTGCAGAATAATTTGCAGAAATCATTTGCATCGTTATAACGTCGTTTATAAATAATGCTGGCTATTTCATTCAGAAAATATCTCACAGCACTTCAATCGTCCGGATTACTTGCGCGCGAAAACACTCCGATATTGGAGTCGGATTCCGGAAGGGAAAAGGAAAAAAACAAACAACAATCGCAATTTCTTTAAGTGCCCGTCCAGGATTAGTCTCCGGAACATTAAAAATTAAATTCGCTATTAGTGATTGATGGATGGCCGAGTGGAGAAATTATTCGGGAAGATATTCGACTGATAAGTAATTAAGAAGAATCCCCGATTCTTCTGAAAACCGGAGAAATGAAAAGTGAAAGAATGAATGGAGGACTTCATTCCTGAGATGTTTTCGAGCACAAAGTAGGGATGGAGAAGCAATTAAACACCGAGTAGAAATTAAAGTTCACCTGAGGAGTCCACGAGAATGAAGCATGAAAATAAATCTAACAAGAGTAGCAACATCAACAACAGCAGGAAAAGGAAGTAAGGTGAGATAGAGTAATGGATTTACAACTTAGCTTTAATGACCGGAGTGTAGCAACCTCGATACAGCGAGAGTGGAGATTTTATTGGCGGGGAGGAGTCGAAGAATTTACATTACGACTCAGGAAGGGGGTGTGAATTCATGCATTTTTATTTTGTATTTATTTATCTTTTTTCGTTTTGTTTTCGTCCTGCCACTTTTATCGACGGTTTGGGAGTTAAGAGAATATTTTGAGAGAAAGAACCACAAAACGACTCCGGCATCAATTCGTGTTCATGTATTCGCATCTGTTAAATTCCCGCTGACAGTTTCAAATTGTGGAACATTTCGAAGAATTAACATGGACATTCGAAAGATTTTCATTGGACACGAGGCCATGCATCTTAAGCAGGAGCTAGAATCTTTCCAATGCTGACGTTCTGCCGCCATTATTTTTTCGATGGACGAATTTTGGCGCTGAATATTAATAAGCTCCGCCTAGGCTGAACTTACTGGTACTTTGATTAAAAAGATGGAGTAGGAAATTATTACGTTCCTTTGGTGCTGGATGTAGGTGATGTATGAACCAATTTGAGGCAATAAATCCCAAGAAATGCTTGAATATTCATGAATATTCGCTGAGATGAATTAGCAGGAATAAATCAATTCCAATAACGAGCCATTTTGCATGCTCCTCGTCGCTCGGAATCAAGATTTCTCGACGAAAATCTCATCATCTCCACGCCGTCTCCAGCCCTTTTCTCGAGGTGCTTAATTCTGACGAGGCTAATAAAGGTTTCGAATGGTCGAGAAAAAAGTGGAGAAAAGATGTTTTCTAAAAATTATCAAATCCCCGTCTCGACGCGGACTTAAAACCTCAAAACGGCTTTGATTATGGAGAACAGAAAACGAACGAAAAGAAGGAGAAGGAAAGACGAAGATCACGAACGATCTCATCAGTGCATCCCAGTCGCAGCAATCGTCGCTGAAATACGTCACCCTGGACTCGACAATTAAAGAAGAACTACTGTCCATCCGGATGAGGCTTGAATTAATTTCTTCCTCATTTTTAAAAAATAAATTAATTAATTCGGTCAGTAATAATCGAAGAAATTAGAAAGTCCATTTTCCAACTCACCCTGGTCAATGGTTTTGGCAGAACAGGAGGGTACCTCTCCTACCCATTGATTTCCTCTGCAGAGGAGATGGTGCTTGGTGCTGTCGAGGGAACTGTTGCAACTTATGGTGGTCTTGTCGCCATCTCTCGTGACCGTCCATGGTGACCCCGACGAACTGGGGTCAAGATCGGGGCATCCGACGGCTTCGGATTATTGAGAATACATTAGCGAGCGTGTACTTCTGAGTGTGCGCTAATCATTTCGCCCGCTGAATAACCGTTGATGATTAAAGAAGGAAGAATATGGTTGCGATGCCATGGCAACGATATCCATGCTCTGACACAAGAATATTAAAACAATTCATCGACATGCAATCTCGTCGTCAGCAACACTTAAACGAAGAAATCAATTCACATGGAGCCATGAATAGGTCGATAGCTCACCGTTAATAACTCACCGTCATATTTGAAGAGGAACCTCGGCTGCTGGGCTGCCTCAGTCCAGAACGAGGTAAGAATGGTGACTTCGATGTGGTTGGAATCAGACAGGTAAACCGTCCTCACTCGAAGTCCTCTGCCGCAGATTGAAAGCTCCTTGTCCTGACCGTTGTTCGACTCTCTGATGGTGGCGTATTTCGTACAATCCGAAGTGGACGACGGCAGGATGGAGTCCCTCGGCCGTGGATGATTTTGTTGGTAATGGAAGAAATCATACAGGGTCAGGTTGACCTTTTGCCCTCTTTGGACGCTGATGAACCACTTGCAGCGTCTGACATCCGATCGGATACTCGACAGGAAGCCCGAGTTGGACTTGACCGAGATGCCAGAGTCGCACTTCATTGGCGTCTCGTGTTCCACTAGGAAAAGACGTTCCAAGGTAACGATTGCCGATGATTACTTTGAATTTTGACCAAAAGCACCACAACTTACCTCTGACGCATTCGTACGAAGCCTCCAAGAAAGAGGTGAACTCCTGGGGACATTGGTTCAGACTGTAGATATCCTCGTGGGGTATTCTCACCAGGCAGGTAACTTTTCCAGAGCACAGTCGATCCATCGTGGACAAAACGTCGGCCTTGCAGCCGAGTTTTTTACTGTAATCCACTTTTAAGCACCTTCCCAACCTCATCAGACCGTATTGTGCGGTGTCCATGAGGATGACGTGGTTAGGCGAGTGACTGCAGTTTGGGGCAAAACTGTCCATGTTGCAATATTCCTTAATGGGCGCGGAAAAGAGGAACACGAGACAAAATCCTGCAATTGGTTGCGTTGTTCCATCGAATCATCTTTCGATTATTAGCAAAACAATGACGTTTAACTAATCAGTTAATGCAAGACGCTATTTATAAATAAACGCTAAACCTCGCATGCATTATTCAGGAAGGGCGCCGTCGGTGCAATTTATTTTCTTGAAATTATTTTAAAATATTTTGAGAGGCAATTTATGACCGACGCGATGTTTGAAATTTAAAAATATTTTTGCAAAATGCCAAACACCGTCGTTGACCTTTCACGTCAAACAACGCAGTATTAAAATTTCGTAAATTGACGGCTAAAATTTTGTAGAAAAAAAATTAACGAAAAAAATATCTTCTTAAATCAAAAGATATCTTCAATATCAACTAACCATCAAAAAGAATGGCAAACGAGAGACAGGAAACTAGGCGCATAATAGCTCGGTTGTTGGTCTTGTAGCGCGACTTTTACAAAATATCAAATATGTGATCTCCTCCTCCAACTCCGAAGCAGAACGAGACCGAAAACATTGTCAAATCATTCTCGGAAATCGAAATTGAAAAAGCATGCCCAAGGTCATCATTTGCCTGTTAGATCCACGACACAGGAGCGTGTAAAATGGAGCTCACGTCAAATGAGTTGAAGACGCCGATGCATGAATGCACGCGTCACACTGGCATCGTGATCTGGCACTTAACATCTCCTCTTTAAACTGAGGGTGCAGTATTAATATTATTAATAATAATATTATTATTATTTATTTATTTTTTTAGCGTTATTCATCATATGATTCTTTTGAAGATTGTTTATGCCCGTCGTTAAACATCGGTTAGCTCGAAATGAGTAATTACTTCTTAATCAATTAAGTAATTACTTCCTAAATTATTCTAATAAACTCCTATTATAAATTCACTCGAAAACATTTAATTTGCCGTAATAAGCTCTGACGAACAATTTAATATACGATAATTCAGTCAATAATTCTGTAAAATTTCAAAACTGCGCAATCATCCAAATCCTTGAATGACAACGCGGAGCGCATTTAAAATTCATCGGTCACGTGAGAAAAAAAACCGAAGCACTTTTTTTAAACATCAACGCCCTCTCCTGAGAGACGCCATATTGCTTTTTAAGCATCCTTCCACAACAAGAAGACAAAATTTCTACTCCTCTGTCTCTGGAGAACGTGGGAGACACAAAAGTCCTTCTGAGTGCTTCCATTGAAGAGCTGGCTGGCGATGAGGAGATTGAAAATGAAGACGAATTAAATGAAGCGCAGGCGTCAGAAAGTTGTGACGAACCGACGGTGCCGAGGTCTCGTGATTTGCAGCCCCCTTTTTCCAAGCCCTACTGAGGGCCACCCAGTCTCTGACGACAGAAACCGTTATTCCCTTGTTATGTCAATTTAACAACAGAAAAGTACAAAAATAGGTCACGATTGTAATACTTTAAAAACATCTGCAATCATCGACGTGTTCCTGGGTTCTTACTCCACGACTCAACTCTCGGCAGCCATGATGACCTCATGTCACCATGATTGACCATCTACTCCAGTTTCTAACAATTTTCCAGAAATCTCCAACTTTACAAGAACTTTACCCACCGATTTTGAAACGTATCGAAATGCAAAATCTCCCCGCACGTGGAAAATCGCAGATGACGTCAAGATGGAATTAAATAATAAAAAAAATTTTAAAATGAGGAAAATAATAAAATAATCTTGATTAATGTTTGTCTCCGTTCATCTCATCACTGCAGACCGAGCGGCAATTTCAGAGAATGTTGTTCCACAGAAAATCACCGGATGGACAGCTGGAGTAGAACTGCGAAGACGGTCACGCTCCACTGGATCCAGCCGCGATGATGATGATGATGATGGTGATGATGATGATGATGATGATGATGATGATGATGATGATGATGATGATGATGATGATGATGATGATGATGATGATGATGGATGATGATGATGATGATGATGATGATGATGATGATGATGATGATGATGATGATGATGATGGTGATGGTGATGATAGCGATGCTATTTGTTGGCGCATGTGATTACATGAGGAATGGATTGTTTCTATACATTTCGTTGAAATGCTAACAAGTAAATATTTACCCTTAATTCTCCAATTTGTTCGGTTAAATTCTTAATGAGAATCATTCAAATCTACTTAAATCCATTTAAATCCATTTTAATCCGAGGCTAAAATCGACCCTTTTCGAGAAAAACAAGCACCTGTTTGAAACAGCTGATTTTGCGTGCACATACCGGGAAGCTCTTAGGAACGGAAGCAAATATCTGAGGTGTTGCTTCGTGCGAAAAGATGCTAATGGCTCCTGTCATTATCCTTTCCACGCTTCACTGGCTCGCGAGAACTGTTGGCGCCGGAGTAGGTGCCCACCCCTGGAGGGAGACGACACGGCATGACCTCCCGTGACCCTTTTTATCTCTTCGCTCTCTTTCCCTTCAGTTCATTCATTATGCATATTAATTATGTGCATATCCATGACATACATTCTGCACCAATTACCGCTGATCGTCATAATTTGATTTCCAAGCTCACTCATTAATTATTCATGAACTCGCGTCTCGTGCCAAAAAAGAAGAAGAAAGGTTGAATTCGAAACATCTCCTAACAATCAATCCTGTCAGCCGTCGAAATAGCTCCCTTTTTTTTCTTAAGAATAAATTTAAAAAAAATCTTAAACAGGGGCTATAAAATTAGAATAATTTATTTATGGCAATACGTCAATTTCAATATTCATGACGTTATTAAATTGAATTTATTAGTTCATTGCTTGACATTCTAGTTGATCTCGCATGTAGGATTTTTGAATTAATTAATCAATGAATAGCTAATTAGTTAAACATTTGTAATAGTTAAATAATTATTTCAATAAATAATTTCAAAATAATATAGCCACATCTCCAGTCCATACTTTACGAGAACGTGTAACGTTGGAAAAAGCTGCTGATGTATTTATGTGTCATCGGAGATGCGAGGGCCGAATGTTTTCAATAAAGTTGAGAATATCAAGTTTCAATTTCTCAAAGCCACTTTCTTCCACTTTCCTCCTTTCGTCGTCAGGGGGCGTTTCGTATCCAGGATTGACGAATTCAAACCGTTAGCAATGGCTTTCGTAGGATGCTAAAACAGGAAATGCTTGATGATTGAATTATTTTATTTTATTTTATTTCATTTCGTTTTTATTTTTACAAACGACAAACTTTTTTTATTCAGAAGACTGTAAATGTTTTTTTCCTGGATGTTCGGATAGAAATTAGATTGAATATATTAGAATGAATTGATTTGAAAATAGATTTATTAGCGATTATTTCTTTAAAAAATGATGAATAAATGCATTTAAAGTAGCATAATCTTAAAGCAAACGGTTCTACCAAAATAGAATGAATTGATTGATGAAATGGTGACTTCATAATAATCACAATATTTAATTATAAACTTTATTAATTAACTAATTAATTAATATAATAATTAGTAATTATTATAATTATAATTATATAATATAATAATTATTATTACTATTATTATTATTATTAGGTGGATGAGCCTCATGTGTTCTGAGAGCCTTGAAGGATCGAATTACTTTTGAAATGTCAACCGAGTCTTCAAAGTGAATGATGCAAGACGAGTAGCATGCAGTCATGACACCCTCCCTCGTAAATAAATGATGAAGAAAGTGATGATGATGACGATGATGACGACGACGACGACGACGATGATGATTACCGGTGGTAATGATAATGATGTCGATGTCGGCGATCAGGCTGACGATGGGTGATGTTGCTGACTATGAAGATAATGAAGATGATAATGATAATAATAATAACAATAACATTAACAGTAATATTAGTTAACCTATGAGTCGATGTTTATGATGATGACGATGGAGGATGACGATGACGACGACGACGACGACGACGATGATGGCGAAGATGGCGTCGAGGAAGGTTTTCATCGTTGAGCTGATTCGACGAATTCGAATAAGGAATCCGAGCGACGGAGCATTGCGCGAAGACGGGACTTATTGAATCTGAAAGTTCAATTGCCCGGAAATGATCCGCTCTTTCGCTCCTCCATTGTGATCTCAGAAGGTCGCTTCGTTCCTCGCTGGCGTTTTAATTTATCTCGCGTCCGTCACTTACTAACGCCTCCAACACGACCAGCGTCCAACGCCTATGCCCGACGACCGCATCAGTGCCAAAGTCGACAAACGCGGCCGATGGGAAAATTCCATTCCGGATTCGCCTCGTTCCGCACGAACGCTCGTGGAAGAGATTGGGAGGAGCAATCGATGGAAAAGTTTCCGAGGTGTTTAACAGATTGGAGATTCAAGGTCGCTCGAAGGATGGAAGTCGGAAAAACGGAGGGCTTTCTTTGACCCGGGGCCACAAAGTGCCACCGGATGATTAACAGACCGTGGTTTCTCTGGCTCAGAGGCTTAAGACTCGGCAAATAGCAGGGTTCGTGTCCGAGTCATTTTTCACAGGACAAAAAAATTATAGCATTGCGCTCTGACTACAAACCTACGCTAAGTTATTCATATTCTTTTGCTAATTATTTTTTGCTACAACTAGTCTCACTCAGTTGTCGAAAGTTTGTGTTCTCGACAGATAAACTAATAAATTAAAACTACTTCAGGCGTAAAATTTAAACTTCCACATAGATCTAAAACTCATCTATGAAAATAAATTAAAAACAATATATATATAATATAAATACAATATAATGACGAAAACAAAACACTAAAAAGATGTATTATGAATGCC
>JAJTWR010000076.1:65000-148465 GCA_021613335.1 Whitmania pigra
TCATTGTCTGTCGTTCTCAAACATCACGACCTCCGAGGGAACTGCACGATTTTATGCTCTGAAATCTGACTCCCCATCAAGACAGGTGATTAGATATTCACCTTTAATTATCAAAAATATCGAATTCTTTTTTTTTTCTGAGATTTCTTCCCAAGCGATCTCTTCGCATAGCCGAGTAAAATCACTCCCTAAGCTCATTAAGGAATACTCCGGTTACTAACGAGTAATACCTGATCCATAATTAATTAAATTTAACTATCACAGACTGTTTCAACTATTGAATAGTGGCTGAGGTCTTAATTCAATGAGCAAAACCCAATTGTAGGCTTTCCTTGCGTGACAGTAAGGTCGCCCACTCGAAAAGTTAATTTTCTTTTATTCATTTGTGCTTAAAATCCAGATGAAGGTGAACAGCCATGACTCGGTTATTAAGCAATAAGAAATCTCATCAATTCCTTTTCCTCCACTGACCTTTCTGTCGCTCCAAACGTGTATTGGAATGGGGAAAACATGTTAATTGTTCATTGTCGGACGCAACGATGACGAATAATGGCTTTATGGACCTGGAAATGAAAATCACGTCTCGAACAAAGAGGAGCTTCTTTCTCATTTTCTCCGTTAAGCACATTCCATACAAAGTGTGAACTCGGTTTTTAAAAATTCCAACAATTAAATAGATTGCAAGTTTTACGAAGCGATCTCTGAAATTAAAAAATGTTTTCTTTCCGTAAAGGCCACCACACAGCGAGACTGCTTATTAGATGATTCGTTTGTTTACAGTGACAGGAGATTTCGAAACTTAAAATTTGACCCGGAGACATATCTACGTTCCTAATTTAAGCTCACTTCTGCCACTTGTCCATCTTTAAAATTTCTTCCGGCGAAGTTTGAAGATGCCGAAGAACGTAAATTTGAATCTTACTTAGTCTTGAAAAATTGAACTTTTTGTTTTTTAAAAGAGAGAAAACATGCTCTAAATAATTCTTGAGAATTTCTCAGAATCCTGCTAAGCCATGCAGACGTATGAAGGAAGTTGTGATCCAAAAAGCACAATTAAACGTTAAATTCAAACTTTATTCTTTTTAAAACTGCACGGAAATTGCCGAAGATGAATCTTTCTTCCATTCAGAATTTTCCTGCTTTTATGAAAGAGCACGAATAGGACGAAGAAACACGCGCAACAACGCCAAGTAATTAGTGCCGAAGAAAATAAGAAAGAATTTCATGCGGCTATTCCGGATTCTCGGAATTTTCTTTTCTACCTCTCCATCGAGAATTGTTTGACAAAAAAATGGCGCAGAACTAACTGAGGACGAGCATTTTAATCTAAAAAAAAATAACAATAACAGTAAAAAACGCGAAACCGATCCACAAGTAACGTCGAATGTTTTTGTTTACTATCGAGACATCCGTGCATCCTCTAGAGCTGCTCCATAGTAACATTTTCGCCACCTACCTACCCTCCTCAGAGATTCATGGCAGCAATTTTTGCTACCGGGGGAGGAAGGCAGATTTAATTAACACGTACTTGAGAGAGTAACTTCAATGAAAGAGGACCTCGTTAGCGTGAATTAATGTCTCATTAACGTTCGACGTGACTTTTTGCCGAATAAACATCTAAAAGTAACTCCGAGAAAGCTATCAATTATGATTACTAAACGCTCTTTGGAACTGGAGATGACCAATCCAGACGAGAGGATAAACGCTGCCCTGCAGATGTGGCTCGAATGGACACCGTGGACCATGTGTTCCACCACCTGTGGAGAAGGAGCCAAATTGAGGACTAGAGAATGCGTGACCAATGCTCTCTGCGAGGGACTTTATTACGAATACATGCCCTGTCACAGCACTCCCTGCGTCCAGCAAACATTATATAGTCAAGGTCAATTAGTATGTTTTGGACTCTTTGTAGCTTTAGCAATCGTTTCAAACGAATTAATTTAATTGGTATTAAAAATTATCTTTCATCAGATACAAAGTTCTTGACGGCTGGAATGGTCATTTTAATCAATGTCTCCATGATCGCTTGCATATTAACTCCTTTCTTGTGGGTGTTTCGGGAGTTTTATCTCCAATGACAAATTGCATTAAAAGCTTTTTTTATATTTCAGTCTCAAAAGAATGAAGACCTCTAACGCAAAACGTTCTGGTAAATCTTCTCCAGATATTGAGACGGAATTAAAGGAAATTGTACGTGTTGAACCTAAGCCTATTGTACCACTTATAGCTCTTCCTCTCGGAAAGAGTCCACCACCTTCTTCTGTAACTGCTGGTGTTGATTCAACTCAGCAACAGCAGCCTATTCCCTCGCCTAGAAAAACTGCTGGTGCTTCGTCCAAAACTTCAGGTTTGCAGGAACTAAGTGGATCAAAAAGGGATCAAAAGGCTCATCATTCGTCTGACAGCATGGAAGAGGCCGATATTTCGAGTCCTTCCTTATTCACTTCGGTGAAGACGTCCTCCGAGACATTTTCCAAGGGTGGTTTAGGGGAAGCATCATCTTTTATCGTTCCAGTGAAGAGAGCCACAAACAAGAAAGCCAAGGTAGTGGACGTCGACGTAGACAAGCTGTACAAGTATCGACCTCAAACTTTAGATGAATATGACAGCTACCAGTACAGACCTGCATTCAATGAGAACCAGCACTGTAACGTAGACGAATACCGCATCGAGAGTCTTTCAGAAGACTTTGATCTTTACAGACCTTCGGCCGTCGACGATTGTGAAGGGATGAACTACAGAGCATCCAGTTTAGAGGAACCTGAAGGTGTAAGCATACACAGAGCGTCATTTCAAGAAGATACTTCAATGGATAATTACAGATTGGAAGACATGAAACCAGAGACTCATTCCTATAGGACCACAACGAACCTGGGTTCGGATTTATCGTCAGCGGATCAAGAAGGGTCTCGAGAAAGCGAATCTATTCCGGAAATTCGAGAAAAGCCTGATTGGAAAAATTTGATGGAAATACAAGATCTTATCAAAGAAATCGAGTCAGCTGAAAGGAAGCTTATAAGAGAGCAACTTGCAAAAGATAGGCAAATTCCTATAATATCCGACAAGCCATCACCGTCCATAAGCACATACGACGACGCTTCCCCAGCTCGAACATTTTCAAACATCGAATTCGACTACCTCGAAAATACACCAAAACAAGAATCACTTGCCACGAGGTTATCTTCTTTGGACCTCGAATCTAAAACGTCTCCGCAATCCGAAGAGTCGAAATTGAGCTTCAGCGGCAAGCTCTTGGAATTGTTTACCAGACCCTCGATTGTTCTTCGTAGGAAGAGAAGTCCATCAACCGAGCCCCTTATTAAAAGGTCGTCTGAGGACAGCTCAGATATATTTTCACAAGCCAGTCTGAGTTCCCTATTAGCCCGCATAAAAGAACAAAAACTTCAGAGGGCGAGATATGAGAAGTTCAAAGAATTTCAAACTTATCTCGAACTTCCTGTAAGTAAGCCCAAAAAACAAAGACAGAAAAACGTAAGTTTCGCTCCATCTTCGCAGGTTAAGTACATCATACCGTCCTCCGACAGCTCTGAGGAATCCGTTGTTAGCCCGTCAAGCTCAACTTCCAACGACATGCTCGTCAAGACTCAAACCCCCGAGTCACCACCGACACCACCATCAGAGGAATCGGAAGAAAGTACTTTGTTCAAGAATTCCAATCAGCAAAGCAACAATTCAGTAATACATAAATTAAGAGCAAGAAAATTATACGATGGTCTAGTAAAAAAATTTCGCAACAGAAATCTGAACAATTCTATAATCCCTCCTGTACAAAGTGAGGCAAGGCACGTGGATGTTACTTGTATGGAAGAAGAGAATTCCAAGCGCAATGATTGCCGATCAGAATTCTCGGACATGACGGGCGATAAGCCAGACTTGTCCAGTCAATCATCTCCAGAGATCGATTCTAGATTTCTTTCTCAGCCCAGCGGACCCACGTTTAAAAGTACTATACTTAAAGAACTTCCAGCAGACGAGAAGGAGAAGCACAAAACGAGAGCAAATCCCATTGGAGGTCCTTTTTATAAATTTGAAAAGAATGAAAGATTGCTTATAGAGAAAAGAAGAAAATTTTTGTGGTCTTCGTCGTCTTCTTCGGATCAAAGTAATTTTAATTCCAACAACAGCAAGCTTTTTAATGGATTTTCGCAAAAATTTAAACCTCAAAATATGAATCTTTTAAGATAGCACATCTCAACAAAAAAATTTTTTTTTTGTCCAAACCCAAATGCGTTAAATCAATTATGTAAATTCACTCTTCTTTTGAGTTTTTCTTGGAGAACTTGTTTACCTGAAGAAGAATTACCATTTAATTCCTGTTTAAAAAAAGTTGAATCGAGGTAATTAATTACCTTGCTTTTATCAACAGATGGGACCACATGCTTCAAACACTGATCAGCCTCATTTATAAATAGCTCAGTTGGTGACCTGAAATTGCAGCAGAACAAATTCAATAATGAATAAAAGATTTATTTAGAAATTAATAAATCCTACTAACATCCTGCTCAAACTCAGAGGCAACCTGTAGGATCCTTCTCTTGGTAGGCCGTGCAATATGTGCTCGGCAAACAAAGCGACATTTGGATCGCAGCTCGACTGAATTAATGCCAATGATTTCGGTCAATTAAAATTAACCAGAGCAAAAACGATCTGATTAATTAATTAAATAATTAATGTCATTTACCCTGAGCAGATGGAGTTCGTAAAGCGACGAACTCTGCGCATTGCAGTGGTCGGGGTTGTCAACGTTGGGCAAGAACGAGCCGCTACCAATGCTGTCGGTGTCGAGCAAAAGATCGCATTTCGGGTGGTTCTGTATGGTGCTCTTAATCATGGACAGCAGAGGGATGGCACCAGATGGTGGCAGTTTAAGCACACACATGGATATTCTCTTGATGAAAGCCATACATCTTTGATCAGACACGTGCTTCTTCCTCTTGTTTATCATTAGATCGAGACATTTCAGTGCCACCGGAAGATCAGACTCAAAATTGGCTGAGAATTAGCATAACACATATGATCAGGATGCTTTCAATTTGAATTGTAGGTTGGAATTTGCATTAAATTTAAAACTCACTCAAGTTTATGCTATCAAGTGTTTTGTAGAGGTGCAAATAAAATTTTGAGGGATCAATGTTGAATGAAGACCCCTGATCTATGAGCAAAGTCAGAGATGTCTGGATGCACAAGAGATTCTCTCGATTGGACAGGTCCTAAATTTTAAATGAAATCATCAAGTTTAAGGAATAACTCAATAAACACATGCTTCTGGAAATTTAGTGGCATGCAGGTTTTACAAATGGATTATGTTCCTGCATAGGGCAGTAATGGAAGCAGTCATAATATTCTAAACCTTTTGGAAGCACTCCACAAATGTTTAACAAAAGTGTTTGTTGCACTACATAAATGAAGTATATTTAGAAATATTCTGCAAACACTTTTAAACAAAACAATATTTTTTTATAAAAAATAACAGCAAAACATAACTCACCCCAGACTCGACCAATTTTGTGAGCACAGCAAACAGATCAGAAAAGTATGTGACATTGATGAGATGAGCAAATCTGAAGCAAAGAAAAACACATCCATTAAGTAACCATTAACATTACAACACACAATTTGTACACCAACTTTGCCAATCCTTCAAGGACACTCATAAGAAGGTTGGAAACTTCTGACATCTTGAGAATCCTAAAGTAGATGAGGAAAACAACGCTGATGACTTCAGTTCGAAGTTTCATCTTCTGCTTCGAGTTGTCCAGGGCAGCTGCCTGCTCCAGTTCTTTCTCCAAATACTTCATCTGCTTCTTCCTCTGTAACATTGTTGTCACAAAAGAATGAAATTTTTTCATGAAAAATATTCAGAAATCATAAAAGGTTATCTCATCTCAATAACGAGATGTTGCAAGTCATCCTAATAATAACTATTCTAATGCACAGCCGAACCTTCCTCTCTGTTTTGGACATTGCTGAATTTCTTTTCCTCATTTCTGCAGCAGTCAGCTGTGATTCCTCGTCTTGTTGAATTTGTTTAATTTTCAGAGACAAAAAGGTGTCTAGCACCTAGTAAATGAAACGAACAGCTAGTTACACATTTGTCGGAAAAGGTGAAAAAACAAAGAACTTTGGCAAAATGCTAACCTTTGGCTTTATTTTTCTTGGTTTTGCTTTCACAGCTCTTCCTATGAGCCTGACTATCTGTAACAGATTGAAATATTTAAATAGGAATCAAGGAAAATCTGTATCTTGCTAACAACATGCAAACCTCCAAAATGACTTCATAAGATTTGTCTTTGGTAAAAATAGCCTTAACAGCCTCACAGGCCAGGTTTGAGGTCTACAAAAAGTGTTGAGATTAGAGCTGCCTTGATCAGCTACCAAGAGAACATAACTTACCCTCTTGTCATGATTAAACATGGCCTTGACGATAGCTCCGATGATCATTGTCCTGAAGTTGAAATGGGGGTGACTAGCCAAAAGTTGTCCCAAGTATTCGACTGATTTTCTTTTCAAAATCTATAAAATTCATAATTTACATGATACCAGCTTCAAGCTGAAAACTCCTATGATAAACATAATCAAAATAAGTTGGAATTATCATATAAACTAGCTAATTCAACAAGAAGTTATGCAAACATACTTTTTTTTGTTTCATATCCTTCTCTTCACTAAAATCCTCATCCTTCTCAAACTTTACATTGCCTATATGATAATAATGTTAATAATCATAATAATAATGATTAGTAATAACAATAATAACAACAACAATAGCATTTGCTGAGCCAAAACTCAAAAGCAGTTGTAACAACCTTGAGAATAGCCAATCAAGATGTTAAGGTATTTCTCGTATTGAGTCAGCAAACACTCCTCATATGTGTTCAGTTCTTTTGTGTCTTTTTTCATCTAAAAAGAGATTATTCCGATCAAAACTTGTTTATAAATCAAATTGTTTTATAAAAGCTTTAACAAAAAGTGGCATCAGACCTTCTGGTGTTTCTCGGCATCTGTTAGGGGTCTTATCTTGTAATCTGGAATGATATCATTAAAGACTCCAAAGAGATTAACCATGGCACACCTTTGAATGGCATATGGGTGTGCATTCCTTAGGTAACCCACAATTTTAGCGAGTTTTTCGATCTTGGATAAAAAAATAAAATTAATTATACATTTTGAGTCTGAACATTACTATCACTCGAACAACTTACATTTCCAGTTCCATGTTGAATAACAGCTGCAGAAAGTTGAGAAATTGAATTCTTTGCATCACGAATTTGAATCTCTCTTTTGACGTATTTTTCAATATATGGAACATCTTCTTCTTCCTCTGCTTCTCCATCACTCTCTCCAATTTGTTCTGAGCCGACAGAGCATTAAAGAGGTTGTTAAATTGGTTGAAATTTGAGTCAATCACAAAAAAACCTACCCTGTTCATCATCTTCAATTTCCTCATCATTAGTTTTTTCTTTTGGCAAGTAGATACTTTTATTTTTTATCTTGATTGGAAGAACATCTACATCATGATCTGGATTACTCTTTAATTTGTTTTCATATGATATTTCAAGGCCTTCATCATCAACCTTCTTCCTTTTCCTTCTGCTCGGTTTTTTATCTTCATCACTACGTTGTTCAAGAAAACTTTTAATGAATTTTTAAATATTGCCTTTATAGCAGCATTGTAAGTATCAAACATACAAATCAGGAAGATTTGTCAAAAAATCATAGTTTCTCCCAGGTCTAGAAAAATATTCATAATCCGCTTCATGCAAAGGAATGTCCTTCTCTTCAACTGCTGGTTTGATTTCTGGTTCATTTCTTTTTCCCGAGACTCGCTCTTTTATTACCTTTACCAAGGTTTTTTTACCAACTGATTTCGTTAGTTTGCCTCTCTTTACAAGCTTGTTAAGCTTTCTGGTCGAAGCCTTCAAGAAGCTTCCACCCTTATTAGCTAATTTTCTACCAGTTTTGTTCTGAAATGATTGCAAAGTAAATTATGCGGAAAAAATAGGAAGTAACTACAAATCTAAGTGCATAATTCCCAAACAAGTTGAAATGAATTTGAAAAAGCAGCTAATTCAAGCGAATGCAGAGTTTTGAGTCAACAAATAACAAATTCATCCTAACATGTTTAACCATGGCGATATTTTGTTGGTAACCACGCTTATTTACTAAAAGTGATATTATTTGTAAACAGCAAAGAATTTTTATTTTTTATCTACAGTTGCTAAAATTTGTTTTCTTTCATAGAACTGCATAGAACTAATTTTGTATTAGCTAAAATTTAATGTTTAAAAATATATATGTAATTTTAACTCCTTCTCGGCTAGTGTAACTAATGAATGATATCTGATACATGATGTCAGCGGGAAAACGAAAGGTTTGGATCTTTCAGTTTTCATTATTTGGTTTAAGTGTTGCTTTATTGTGTCACTAAGAAATGTGTATTTGGCTAACTTATGAGTGACAATTTGAAGTGCATCGGATAATCGTTATAAATCTTCTCAGTTCCTGCTGGGTTGACACATGAAAATATGTACTTAAATAAATTTCCTTATTGTAACTAATTACCGATTCCAATAAGAAAATTTTTTTCTATTCAGCTGTGGCACGGGAGGGACGATTTTGTTAATCTTAGAAGTTGTAAGAAAATAAAAAGTGATGGTATTTGTAAGCCTTCAGGATTTGAAAAACAGTTTCTGAACAAGTCTTCTTTTTTCTCACGTTCTATAAATGATGCTAAGAAAGGTATTTTGTATTTTTAAAATAAGCCCAAATACTAGCGTTAGTCTAATTCTAAATTTCTTGTTTCAGAGATTGTGCCTGATTTTTCTTGCTTGAGTTCAGATGATAGCTTGAATGAAGATGAAAAAATCGAGTCTGCTGATGAAAATATTGATGATGCACTTATCAATTCTATTGTTGATGTCGAAGATGAAGTAGATGATGAAGACAGAGCTGAAGTAACAACAGAATGAATGTTTAGCTTGAGTTATGAATGTCCATTATGATTTTATGGTTTTTCATTTTGTTGTTTTAGAAGCCAGAGGCCAACAAAGACTTAATAGATCCATTATCAGTTACAGTAAGGAATAATGTTTATAGCTGCATTTCAGCAGAAATTTGTTGATGTGATTTTGTTTCAAGGTTTCAAGTGGGCCCATAATACAAGCATCTATTGGGCAAAGCACTATTCAGGCTCTTATTAATTTTTCCACACCAAAAAAACAATGCCCCACTGAACAGGATCCCCATATCATTGATTCGGGCAAAAAGAAAAAACAGAGATTTGTTGAGTTGGCATTATGTTTGCTCATTTTGATTGCCAGATTGCTATTATAAAGTCATTCTGTGCTAGATCAATATAAAGAAATAGGCTTTTATCCAATGAATTGGAATTGAAATGTCATTTTCAGAAACGGATTGGCTAAACGACTTAAAGCTCTGATTGAACAAAAGCACCGTGACAAACTCTTCAGAAACCACAAGCTGAAATTGGTTTCTGGCACTGCAAAACCAGAAAGAATTGACGAGGCGCTGACATGCGAACTGACTTCTTGTGGTCTTAGCTCCGGACATCTCACGCTCTTTGAGTGTGCTGTGAAAAGCAGCCCGCAGGGTTGTGGCATCGGCAGAACAAATTATGTAAAGATATTGATTCCAAAGCAAAAGGTACAAGATCTCCAGATTGGTTATGCATGCTCAGTTCTTGTAACTCATCCATGGTATGCCACAATTTTTATTTGCTGAATTTATTCCCCTCTGTATTGATTTTACATTTCAAGGTACATTTTGTCATTCGAAAACTCTACCAAGGTAATATTTTGCCAGGAATGTTCTACCAGCTGCTCTTCTGAATGCAAACATCAGACTTGAGCCATTCTTACAAATAACTAATAAATCAAAATTATAAGCCTTTTTTTATATTGCGAACTTTTTATTTGTGACAATTACATCTCATGCACCTGAAAGGAAGTATTTACAAAACACCAACTATGAACACAAATAAAGTCTATGGAAATTTAATGTTAATTACATCAATCAGTGCAGAACACATATCATGGCTGAAAATTTGCTGTCGTTGCTAGTATGGCAATTCAATCAACACTCGAGAATTTGAAAAGTAGAATACAATCGTGGTTAAAAAAGATAAAATTCATTCAAATAGTGGTCTGATCGTCCAAGCCGATCTTCAAGTCATTGAGTTCGATCTCAATGGCTGGGAAACTGTCCGATGATGCATTGTCAGCAGCACTGGAAAGGAGGGGTCTTTGCATCAGATTGGCGCCTTGGATGTTTGGCACTGCATTGGTGTTCGGTTGAGCAGGACCTCGGCGAAGAAGAACTTCTTGCGGACTAGTTTGCGTGATCGAGTTCAGCGAATGTGCTGATCCATTACTCACCATGGATCCCCTCATTATCCCATCCCTTGCTTCTTCATCCTTCAGGGTGATAAGCAAGTCTACCTTGAGTGGCATTTGATGCTCGGATGACATGACCCTGGATTCACAGTAATCATTCTGTAATTGTGGATTGACAGAACTGTCCAAGCCATAATTATCTCCAGCAAATCTTGACCTCGAGTCGGCTGCCCTCTGGCGCGGAGATTCTGGGTTCTCGAAAACAAGGTCAGAGACCGGCCAAGACCGCCTGTAACTTTTAATCAAATACAATATCTTTTCACCAACAATGTACTCTGATGACTTTTGTTGCATGCAACACTGGAAAGCTAAATATGCAATGCTCGGAACGCAGGAGCAAGCAAAAAAAATGAAATCTTGCATCACATTTGACATTCCATTGACTTCAACTGACAAGAACATAACAAGCAACAATCCTAAATAGAACATCGACAACAACAAAACTGTAAATGTCATTATGAGAGTCTTCCAAAGAGGTCCAGGGCTGTCGACTGTGCCAAGGTCGCATGTCATCCAAAACAAATTCCTTGGCATGTACATGTGATCATTTTCATCAATAAACAACACTAGAGAATTGACAGTCCAGTGAAGATGACCTGACAAGTATTCAATGTTATCAATTTCTTCTCTTTCTCCTTCAATGGGGATGTGACTTGAGCAATATTTCTTGGCCTTTGTATTATCTGTGAACTCGTTGCAGTTTGTGTCGGTTGAGCCATGCTCCTTAGTATCGCCAGTGCCAAAGTATTTAAAAGCATAATTTTCTTTGCAGATTTTGTTTCTCATAACTTTTTCCAATATATCCTTTTGAAGTTTCAACTGAATACTTTTGAACAATCTCTTACTATAAAGAAAATATCTCCTTTTGACAAAATGGAGTGCCAGACACAGATGTAATACCATGAAGCAACCAAAGATGAAATAAATTACAGTATTGTATGTTAAAGCACCCAAGAAAAACAAAAAGAATACCTCGACCATAAAGCCTACGCTTTCAGCATACATGACACAAAAAGACAAGATCACCACAACTAACAAAAACCCAACCAGCAAATTCTTGAAGAACGATATTATTTTCTTGAAACTAAAAGTACAACATAGTAACGTCCTTGCTTTTTGTGTTTTTTCCTCTTGACCATCTGCACCATCATTCCTGCTGGGGCTTATGAAATCCAACAAAAAGCAACTTGCCAGTGACGAAACTCCACGAGAAATCGAATGAGCATTTTGTGACTTCGCACTTGAAGAGGAGGATTCCAAGCAGCCGGGTCTGTCTTGAAAAAGTAAGCGTCCTGTGATGTACAACACTGGTATGCAGTAAAAAATCGTTAAGAGGATGGCTATGGGTATTGCTAAAGGCCAATAGAAAGCACCGACAATAATTCCAAAAATTCCAAATTTTTCAAAAGGAAGGACAGCATGGGCGGTTATCATGCGAAAGCACTCAAACCTGTTGACATTTCTGAAATCTGTTATGGATTTGTTAACAACCGAATCCACTTGTTTTTGAAATAAGGTTCTAAGGACAGCAAAGGCAATGAATGAAATCAGATAACACAAAATCAATCCTAAATAACAGAAGTGACTTGCTAGTATCTGGGTTATGGCACGCACGTCGTCGACGTTCAATCCCTGTTCGTCGAGGAAATCGTATTTATCTTCTTGTTCTTCTTTCTCAAAAGTGTAAAAAACAATGGCTCTCAGATAAAAGAGAACTGGTATTGCAGCTATAAATAAAATGTAGCCAAGACATCTGAATATAGCCAGCCAGGGGCAACATTCCCTGCATGAATTGTTTGTCTCACATTTTTTCTGAAGTTTGCACCAAAGGAAGCTAGGAGACCAGCTTCCAACCAAACTTTCACCACAGCAGGTTCTGAAAGGATCAGATTTTGTGCAATCACACCTGATGAGATTAGCATATAAATACTGGAGGAGTTGAACTGGAGACTCATTTTTTGACATAAGCTCGTTGTGGTCGACAACAACATCCAATCGTCGAAAATTGACAGAAACTATTTCATCCGAGGGAATTGGTTTTACTAGCCTTCGAAAATTGCTAAACTGTTGCATTGGTTTAGGTCGGGAATATTTGGATGACCTGTTAATAGTTTCATATTCCGAATTGACTCTTTTGATGAGCATTGTCTTTTTTAATCCTGGGTCACTAATTGGGACAGTGTAATTAATTCTCTCAAGGGACTTTTGAAAAAACAATATCTGGATGATCCAAGGACAAACAAGGAAAAAAACTATTTTAATGATTAATATGGCAAAATAAAAACACTTTATGTGATCTGTCTCCTCAACTGTTATGCAATCTTTCCCTTTATCTTTATCATTTTTGCAGCATTCATAAACAAATCTTCCTTTTGTGTCATTTCTTTCAATCTTCTGATGGCAATAGGGGCCATTTAAATACCTCCACATTCCCTCATCATATGGAAAGTGTGTGGTCATAAAGGTCAAAAGTGTCGAAAATTTACTTTGGTGAGAGAGCTCCAGGAGACATTTTCCAGGACCATCTACAACAAGCACATCAAGTTCCTTGACACCTAGGGACAACAGATCCAGAAAGTCTGCATCATAATGCAGAGTTAAGGGAAGTAATTTCAAACCCTTCGGCGTGAATGCTTGATACCAATTATCCAACTTATAAAAGTTGCTGCCATTCACATTTCTCAGGGGATCAGTCAAGTTTTCTTGAAGATACTCAATAAATACCAAGTTGTATTTGACAAGATGTATGTTCTCTCTAGCTTTCATTTCATCCCACACGTCTCCCGTTTTAGAATCATAGAGGTAGATATTACAAAAGGCATCTTGATCAATGTCTCTTTTCAAAGGTTGTTTATTTTCAGACAATCCGGATTGAAACAAAACGCCGACCAAAATCGAAAAAAGCAGCAATTTAGCCATCATTATTTATTTTTTTAGAAATTAAGAATCACATGCACTCATCGCCCTATCTATCAACTTAGTCCATATCTTCGCGAGACCAAAGGATCCTCTATATACGTGCATTAAAAATTTCTGATGTGATGCTCAGTACAAGGTTCGGTGCTGATGCACCGAACGCAAGCCCGCGTTTGCATATTCAGAAGGTCGCTGTTCAGCAGCATCTTCATTAAACATTTTTCGCCGTTGAAAAAAAAAACTTCTGTAGTTTTTAATATCAAACTTCTTAAAATTTACAATTACGCAATAGTACACTTTAATGATGTAAATCCAGATGATGAACGCACAATTATCATCACATTCATTTTTTTTAATTTTTGATATTCGCTTATGCTAGACTACATTAAATGTTGGTCATATGATATTTGAGTAGTTTGAGTGCGGTTTTCGACCTACAGGCTAACACAAAATTGGCTTAATGAATTCTAGGATGGATTTACTTTTCTCGTCAGTCTACTAAAGTGCCTTCGACCTTGTCAGATAAACCACAAGTGCGTTTGACTAAGGAGCCCTCAACAGCCTTATCTTTTGTCTTGGTCTTTTGGTGCGGCTTAAACTGCTTCGTGCTCCAGAACCAAGACTCATAGGCACTAAGAGGTTCCCTCAAGTCACCAACTACAAATAAATCGGCATAATTTCGAGTCAGGCGAACTAAGAATACTTAGACCTACTTGTTTTGCATTTATCTCCATCACTTAGCGTTAACATAGCTTTTGGTATAGACAAGTAATTAGGTCAATTAAGCAACGCACAAAAATAAAGACCCAAATATAACCTAAATGGACATTTACTTCATTCTGAGTCATGATTCTCAGCACTTTACTCATTACAAGTCATTGGTAAAACAAAAGAAACATTAAATTCTACATCCACTTAAAATATCTGCACAAATTCCATAATGTTGCAATGTTCATCTCCCATTATGAAAATTAAAAACAAATATAACATTTACAATTTAAAGAGAATAATTGATATTTTTAAACAAACTCAAACGTTGAAAGAATCTTGATAATGTTACCCAAAGCATGATGCTATTGAAAATGCAATTAGCTGAAATCGGATAGGAGTGTTCCAGTGTTCCGAGACAAGCCTTAAAGCCCATTGATTTTTTACAAGAAGCCAAAAATTGATTCTTATTCTCACAAATACGACTTAAATTTACTAAAGTGACTTTTAGAAAATTTAAAGAATTTTCAATTTAAAAAATTAACTGGTGCTCAAAACAATTATGCCATTGCAGCTAGCAAACACTTAATACACAGAACTTAGGACACACATAAAATCAATAAATACACTCAAAATGACATAAATACGAAATATAAATACATTAAAAAATGATGATGATGATGCCTCTCAATCTTTACCAAGAGACATAGCATCCGATGTGATATCTTCCCCTTCCTCAGAACCAACCAGAGATGTTCTACTTTGTCTCAGCCTAAAACAATCATCCCGGTCATCAAAAATAAAAACCTTAAATTTGGGCACTGGATGATTTTTAGATAAATAAAAGATTTAATAGATATTTTAGGTAATAAGCAAGAGATTTGTATCAAGAATTTAAGGTAGATAAGATGGAAATAAAGCAAACCACCTGGACTGCAAGTGTTGGACTTTGACATCAGAGCTGTCAAGCTGTTGCTGAAGTTCTTCAATGGTTCTCTGCATTTTCTTCATCTGAATCAAGCTCTGATCAGCCTGAAAGGTGAAAGTTATCTTCATAAATTTGACTTTTTATTCAAGGTCAAGGAAAGGTCAGTTTACCTCATCCTCAGCATTTGCCAGTTGTTTTTTCAATTCTTCAACTCTTGTCCTCAACTTCTTTACCTCCAGTTCATAATGTTCTGCCCTGCTTCTGGAATGTTCAAGCTCTGAGGATCTGTCTTGCAAAAGTTTTTTCAGGCGCCCATGAGCATGTTTGATCTCTGCAAGCTCCTGCAAAAAATAAAAAAATTATCATAAATCAAATTTCAGAAATAACAAAATTTCATTGCACTATAGATGAGGTTAATTTAAAGTGAAAAGTATTTTCTTAGGATTTAAAATTATTGCTTAAATGAACTATCATGTGATCCCTTTGTAACTTATTAGAAAGAAACATCTTATTAACTTTTTTTACATTATCATAAATACTCCTATGAATTTAGAGATTCTAGTGCAAAAATGTAATAGATGCATAACTGATAAAGCAATACGATTAGACCTTATTTTTTTCATTGATTTCCTCCTGCAAGAGCGAGACACTGGCATCGAGACAATTTGTAGCATTTGAGAGTCTGTTCTTTGTGAGCTCCTCTGTGACATGGACAATTTCACTCTTCAACCTCCTGTTCTCTCTCTCTAAAGACAGCTTTTCTGTTTCAAGTTTCTCTCTCAGAGCCCATTCTGCTGCATTTTCCAGCTGCATCTTTTCCAACTGTTGATGAGAATCAATGAGGAGTTGGAAATTCTTTAATTTGTTTAAGAATTCAGGTAAAATTAATGTAGGAAGGTAGGTATATTGAAGGTAAGAACATAAGGATTGATATAAGTGATATAAATAAGAAAGACTCACTTCTTTGTGGAGATCTGTCAGTCTGTTATTAACCTCGCTGTTGGTATCGCTCATCATTCCATCTTCCAGATCAGACTTCATAGCTTCCATCCGTTCCTCTCTCCATTGCCGCAATCGAATTATCTGAAGGTATCAATTTGGTTTCATCAACTTCAAGAGAAATACCACTAAATGAAATGAATTATAAAAAAAAAAGCAATTTATCCAAAGGCTTCGCAGAAAGTCAATATTAGATAAAACATTAATTATCACCTCCTCATCGGAGTCTAATTTTGATTTGTGCAGCTCTTCGTATTGTTCTGTCAGCTTCTCCAACTGAGTCTGAACTGAGCTCAGAGTTTCAGTTAGCTTAAGTTTCTCTCTGTAAGACAATAAAACACACGTGAATCATATTTCTTTAGACAATAAGGTTACACTTATTACTTGTTTTCTTTTATTAGTTTTTCTTTTGTTTCAATGATAACTTTATTGAGCTCAATAGGAGAAATGTCATCAGCAGACAAAGATGTAAGTGTAGACAGTTTTGGCTCAGAGGAATTAAGTCTACAGTTTTCAATGGTAAGGGGAGTATTGTTATCAGCTTTCTCTGTTCCCAACTTTGTTTTTGGAGATTCAGAAAGGCTAACATCAATTTTATCAAAACTTTGATCACTGTGAAAACTTTTAGTCTCCATCCTGCAATTATCAGAATTTCTTTTGATTTGATACTCAAGATCCTGCATGTTTTTCTTAAGCACTGTGTTTTCCTTAGCCAAAGATTCTAGTTTGAATTTCAAAGATCTGCACTCCTCCCTGGCTTGATTCCTTTCATTCCTCACCTTACTCCACTTCACTCTCCAGTTGGTTGTGCAGTCGGACCACCAGCGCATGGTTTTTTCCATTTGGGCTACTCTTGCTCTCATTTCCTCCAGCTCTCGTTGCCTCATTTCTTCCTTCATGTTACTCTCTATATCATTTCCATGTTGAGATTTTTGAGCTATAGGTATAGGCGGCAAGTCTCGCCTTATTGGAGTCCTAACAAAATTTTGGCTATGTGATCTTTCCGGCGTCGATGGCAGACGCTGGTGAATCCCAATGCCTGACAAATCGGAATGTGGTGGAACAGGTGGAGGATTCATATGAGATCAGACAGGGATCAGAATTTTCAAGGACAAAACAGAAGTAATAACAGCAATCGCTTAGAAATTATATTTCATTACATCCCGAACACGCCGAATTACAAGTTACCCCACAGTTTATTTATTAGCATAGAACTATGGATATTCATTGAATCACCATTAAAATGAATACATGGAAGCCAATTAATCTAATAAAAACACTTTAAAAATGTTTATTATACTATTTAGGGGTTTTTATATGACCGTGAAACAGCATATCAAACAAAGTTATGAAATTGTAACGTTAGAGAAAATCTTATGTTTTACAAATAATGTTTAACTATGATTTAGTATTATAGTTAGTGCTTTACATTGAACATTAGATCCATGCATGTCTAGACATGCTTCACAAGATAAATTCTACGATTTACTTGACATTTTTATTTAACAGATGACTGTAAAATAAATGTTACTTATTTAAGTAAAACAAGAAATTTTTCAATCTTTAAGTAACGAATCATTGTATAAAATGACTTGTGAATTATAATAATTGGCAATATATAGTGTTCGACTAAGTTACTTTATTTTAAAACTTTTAAATAAAATTCCAAACAGTTAAAACAAATAATTATACTTGTAAATAAAATAAAATCAATATTAGGTAAAGAAATTGCTTAAACAATTACCTAGAGTTTTTGTACTGCTGTCATTTATGTAATTTTTTTAATTATACTTTTTTTAATGCACAAAGTGACCTAAGTGAACAAGTTAAAAATTTATTTCTTTGTTTATGTGATAAGGGAACTCCGACCTGCTGCTTACAGACGCCGGCAAGGTCGTTTTGGTGCGTAGAAGTTCGTAAAGCGTGACTATGGCTAAGTGTCCATCATCGTATTTTCCGAAAAATGCAGCTAAGGTGGTGTTGATAGCCGGAGCTGGGGCTTTGGCTTACGTGGGCTATAAGTATTACAAGAATAAGGTTGAGAATGCCACCAAGAAGGTATTTTTTTCTATTTTTTTGCCGAGGCGGGATTAGTCTCACATTGTAAATGTTGTAACATTTTAGGATAAGGCACCTCCCAAAGTAGAAACTGACACACCTAAAAAAATGGAACCTGCTCCTAAGCCAGGCAAGATGCTCTCATTTGCTATTTAGGCAACTTTTAAACAATTAAGAATGTAATAAGGTGTAATTAAAAATGCTAATTCTTTATTAGAACCACAAGTACAGCCTCCTTCTGCACCAAAGGAAACTCCTCAACCCACAGACTCATTTGTCATAGGTTGGTTATTTTTCATTGATAAGATTGAGTTTTTATAACATACCACTTAGGTTTTAATTATAATTGCTCTCCTAGGTCAATGTTGGATTTTTAATGAATTTGTAATTATATTGGGTAATGTGTTTTCTGCCTTATGATGCAATCTTGAAATTTATTGTAGAACCTGAAGTTCAGCCTCCATCCTTGCCAAAGTCAGGCGATGCAACTCCCCAGCCTACAGAGTCTTTTGTGCTCATTCCTCCCAAGGACCAAGATGACAAATCCCAAGCTGAATTCGACCCCAGTGTGGATACCACACCACTGAAGAACAGTGATGAGGAAAACAGCTTCATCAAGGTCCCTAAGGATGAGGAGGACAAACTGCCACAAAAACTTGGTAAATATTTTGTCGAAGATAGTTGTGTTTTAATCCTAGCTCTCCTGCTATTTAGCACTATTACAAGCCAGAAATGTTTTTGCAGATGTTTCAGATATGCCTCTTCCTATTCAGAAGTTGGATGAATTGGCCAACATTGTTGAAAGCCTGGAGGAACAAATGAAGCATTTGCCTGAGACTTTGGCAGGTTAGTCGAAAGATTCTGCTGACCCTATGTTTGCGGATATTATTCAAGTGACTGTGATTGATTTTTCAGAGGCAGAAAAGCTTGAAGAAGAATCTTCTTCATCTCAAGAATAAGAGTCGTTCATTCTAACATCTCGTTTAGTGCTTTCATCAGAGCTTTTTTGTCGAGTTAGCAACTATTCCGGATATTCCAAGCGGTCCTTTGGAATAGTGTAGCACTCAGTGTCTTTGTTTGCCTTAAGAAAATTTCACTTGCAAAGTATCTTCGGTTGTCAATTTGAAATTTTGGAACCGAACTTGCCAACCCGTTCGACTTCTTGTGTTTGTTCAAGAGCGTCCTTGTTCGTCACTTATCATTTTGTACTGGTTAATACACCAAATTTGCAATAAATTTACATTATGATCTCAACCAGAAAAGTTCACTTGGAACACTAAAAATAAAAGTTACGCAAAACATTAACACCAATTGTCGTGTTACTCTCGAACGAGCATGCTGAGTAGCTGTTCAGTTAGTCTTTGGTCCAGTGACTGGAGCTGTCTGGAAGATTTTGTATGGATCCACTAAGGTACAGCAGACCTGCTGAGAAAAGGTGTCGTTCGTCTTGTCCAGAATTTCTAAGCAACTGGCCACCCTAAGGTTGCCGAGCAGCTTTTCGTACTCGGGCCGGTTGCCCAGGATCTTGTGAAGTGCATCTTGGAAAGATCTGATGATACCTTGCAATTTGAAGTTTGCGTCGTCCAATTTGTGGATGTTAGAGACTATTTCGGTCATTTCTTTTCTGAGATTCTCAAAATATTCTCTAGATCTGTCCAAAAGGATCTCACTTTCTAAAACCTGCCTCCTCAATATGTTCGTGTTCCTGAAAGATATGTAGGGATTGCTCTCCATAGACTTCAATAGGATTTTGTTCTCCTTGACGTTGGACGCCAAGTCGTGCATTTCGTGGATGTCGCTTTCGCCTCGCCTCTTCATGGCTTCCATGTTCTCTTTGATCAATTTGATTTTTAAGTCTTGCCTGTCCACGACTATCTTGAGCTGCTCATTTTCGCATATTGCCTTTCTTGCCAACTGATTTGGTTTTCCTATGTATTTCTTAAGTAGATCACTCAGTTCTAATCTGTAAATGTTGAGTATGTTATGTATCCTATTCTTTTCTCTGATCTTGTTTTCGTCTGCCACTCTCTTCACCCACGTTGGGATGAGCTCCCTGATTTCAAACAGTTCCCTCACTGTTTCTTTTTCTCGTTCGTACATCTCTGCATGGTGCTTCAGTGCTTTTTGCTTCAAATGCTCTCGATAGTTATCAATAATATCCTCCATCTGGGCTCTGCTGGCCTCTACTTCCCCCATCTCTTCTAACTGATCCTTCATTCTCTGATTTTCTGGCACCAATTCATTTTTCAGATCTTCCAGGTCTTTTTTCAGCCCATCCAGTTTCTGTTGATGATCCTCCCGCTGAATTCGCAGCTCCTCTTCGACTTTTTCTTTGATATCATTCTTCTCTCGATACTCGCCTTCCTTTTCTTCGAGAATATCAGTCAAATATTTACTAATGTCGACCGTGTCGGCTTCGATTTTTTCAAATTTGGGTGGGTACAGAGTCAAGTTAAGAGTCAGCTCATCTACTTGTCGTGCATATCTCTCCGCCCTCTGCTGCAATTCGCCAATCTGCTTGAGGAACTTTTTCTTTTGCGCATCGTCAATCGTATTCGGTGGCGGTTCTTCTTCCTTCGCTTTGTTTTGTATAAATTCGCACAAATCCGGAGGGATGTACCCCAGAGGATCGTCGTTTTTATTCTCAACTTTTTCATTCTTTTTCTTATTATCTTTTCCCTTTGAGGCCATCGAATAGCTTTTAACAGACGCACAACTAAATTTGGAACAATAAACCTTAACGCGTCATTCCCCAGCAACCAAATTTCCCAATATAAACCTTGAATGTAAACAAGCAGAATCTGCGAAAATATACTTGCAAAAAACCTCATCTATTTTTCTGCACTTACGTTCCTAACGAATTTAAGGCTAAACGCTAAAAATGATTCACAACCGGGTCTCACTCGCATGGACACGAGGATTTTGAGTTCTCTGTTGGTTCAGCTTAAGGAAAAACATGGATAAATAAACAAGTCGAGTAATTTGACCCAAAGGCTGGAGGGATCTTTCCAGTTCGTATTTCCTAGTGGTCAGCAGAAGTTTTTGCTGCAAACAACGCGGTTTTGGATGTCAAGGCAGGATGACGCTGAGAAATTGTCGAAACCACTTTTGGGAGCACGGACTATCTGATACATTTCTAATCTTCTTTCGGCTGGTTCCATGCATCCTGAGTTTTATTACCTGCCATTTTACTTGTCATTAATTTAGTCTATTGTTTTATCTTTGCTTAACTACTTCACTTTCTAAATGGCCGATCAGAAAACAGACAATATAGAATTTTACTTTGAATTAAAACTTAAAACTCTTCAAATCAATATTAATTCATGTCTGGCGAGCAATTTCTCTGTTATTTTCGGTTTGGAAAGTGCTCCTCCCAATTAAAACGTTCAAAAATTCTTCAACTGTCCTAGGTATCGATGGACGGTTGGGAATGCAACAAGGAGAAATGATGCGAGATCCACATATTTCTGATTGATCCCCAATCTAAAGATAACCAAAAAATGTAATCAAAGTAATTACTCATCTTGAAACATGTTAGACAATTAAAAAGAAACCTCCGCTTTATAAAGGTTTGAAGTTTGATGATAGTCATTGCTACCAGAGTTGAACTGCGTTGCTTTTGAAAGTTTCGACTTCAGCTTCTTGACAAAAAACAAAAAAAATAAAAATAAATTTCTCATCAACCATAAAAAAATTCAACAGCAGAAGCCAGACACAAACCTGCTTGATTTTCATTCTCCTCTCTTGCACAAGCTTTTTGTACTGGATACTTTTGTGCTGTCTGTTGAAATCGCAATGCTCTGAAATGAGCCTAACAGGTGCTTTCTTGATCCTCACCGAAGTCTTTCTTAGTTGAGACAATTCAGACATCCTCGTAACTGTCCTTCTTCGTTAGAATGTTTGATTGAACACGTCACCAACAGACTTTTTCTTGGCTTCTAAGACGCTCTCCTGGGTTCCTAGGTCTAAATCCGTTTAAAAATTGAATATTAGTCATAATTACTTAATTCCCGTCATATTATTACAAATTAAAGTTTCGATATAATATTTCAGAACCGTCTAATAACCTGAACATGACAAAATGGCCGATAACATGAAACCCACATATACAATAGCAATATTTTGAGGATTTCTTTAAACTTTTAAGAGTTAAATTCTTTATAGAAGGTCCATTACCATTATTGTTATTACATGATTGAGACACATTCCTCATAGCTGAAGAATGGATGGTGGATGGAAGGATGGCTGTATCGGGTGCTCTTATTTCGATGCACATGGAGTTACTTCCGCATTTCCAGGGGACGTTTTCAATGCGATGTTCGTCGGATTGTGAACCTCCATTTCTGTCCAAATATTGGGAGGATCAGAGGCGAAACGGAGTGAGTATGAGATTGCAATCACTTTTTATTGCTCTTTCATTGCCATGGTGTTACTCGCAACTTCGTCAGTAATGTTATCATCACTGGGATCATCGTCATAGTCATCGTCATCATCATCATCATCACCACCACCATCATCCTCATCATCAGCAGCAGCATCATCATCACCCTCATCATCATCATCAACATCACTGGCATTACCACCTTTGTGAGGAGAAACTCCACCTTTCTTCGAATGAAATAAACACAGAAAGTTGTGGTGTTCATTTGGCCATTTGTTTTTATTTGTTGTCAACAAAAATTTCTTTATTGAGAAATCAGGGGCACGAGATATTTTATCTGATCTCGGAAATCGCAGAAAACAACTTCAAATCTCACTTTTGCCTCATTTTCAGCCAACAACTACATGGTTATACTAGCAGTTGAAATTAACAAAGATAGAATTAAATTGATTGTCTAAAAAATATTCTTTTTTTTGCCGAGACAGTCAAAATGAATTTTCAATTATTTTTCAATCAGCCCAACGATTTCTATCAAATTCCTCAGATCAGCAGATATTTAGCTAAGGGGTTTGGTCGCCCGGGCGAAGCAGATAATGTTTTGCCACAAATTTATTAATTTTAATAATTCGGTGCCCTCTGCCCGTTTCACATAATCAAGTTGGCGCCCTCTTGGGCTCTGCGCCCGGAGCTGTCGTCCCCTAGACAATTAGACAATCATCGCAATCAAGAGGAGGTTGACTGACGGTTGACTGATTGATTGAAAATAAATTACTTCAACCGCTTAGAACCGTCATGGTTGATTTCAGGACAGGTGAGTTCATCGAAGCATGACGGACATCGATATGTTACGCACCGCGCACAGCAATTGGTCACATCAATGGCAATCAACGTGGATTATCTTTCTCCCATCAATCATTTTCACTGTAAAACTAAGAAATAATGAAAATATAATTGTATTAATGCCCGGTCATTAATATTAATGTTTTAACTAATGTTTTACTGCTAGGTACTGGCCACACATGAAGCTAATATAATCAATTCATGATTACATGTTCATCATCATACAAGATTAGGTTTTTATTAAATTTTTATTTCCTATTATTTAAAATTTATATTACAAAAAATTTATGAATTTTAATGTTTTTATATATTTTTATGAAATTTATTTAAAAAATTTATAAATTGTAATATTTTTATGAACAAAAGTGTTATCTACACAAATTATATTCTGTTTCATTTGTTTTATGAGCTCTTATCCTGAAATTAATTCTGCAAATGTTTTGCAACATTGCATATAAAAAACTAAAAAATTTGTCCTTCAAAAAAAACCCACAAATTAATGAATATAATTCAGAAACTAAACCTTCTACATTTGAGATAAGAAGCCATTGAAGTCAAGTAAAACTTTAAAAAGTAAATGTATAAATAATTAAACAAAATAAAGAAACAAGTTTAATAAACAAATTACATAAATTAAATAAATTAAATTAAATAATCGCATAAAAGTTTGTGCTCAAATTTCAACAATTGGTCTCAGGGAATCATTAATTGACCATGAATGCATTAAAAGCACACATTCGAGTCAATCATGACGTAACTTTTTTTGTACAAAATTTCATTTTCTTGATATTTTTTGAGGTCGTTAATTCTTCAATGCACCATGCACTTACATGCTTGTCCAGCGAATATGTGAATATGTTTATTAATTAAATTAACACACTATCACCTGGCACACCTGATGATATTTCATTCAATCCAGGTGGAAATTTTAATTTTGCAACTCATTCATTAGAAGCATTTAAACGAATGTCATTGAATTCATTCATTCATCAATTCCAATTTCTTTAGGTGAAATTTCGTGGAACAATGCTACAGGTGTGCGTTAGGATTAAATTCACGCGACACACCTGGTTGAAGATTTATATCATCTCTTTCTTATTATTAATCTATTAATCTATTCAATAAAGGGTTTTATCATATTATAAAAAAAAGCTTGTTAAAACTTGACAAAATTATTTCTTGAGAGTTTTAAATTCCTTCAAAAATTAAAAAAATGTACCAAACAATAGCGCATTCAATATTTTAGCTACATAATTACGTAACAATTATCATTCACTGAACCGTAAAATTAATTTCCGTACTAACATCGTCATCATAACCACACCTAACGAGTTTACACCGCATGCACTGCACTGTCTACTATTGTCTACCGTCATCAGATCGATGAATTAATTTTTTTAAACAAAAAAATAAAAGAATTATTAAAAATAATTTAATTTAATTTCATTTCATTTAATTTAATTTATTAGACAATAAAAAAGTGCATAAGAAAGTAAAGCATTTTCTCCAAAGGATGCATGACAGCCGATTACAATGATTAAGTCACGAACGTTATTTGCTTTGAAAGATCCCAGCTCCTTCTAGAAAGTCACAACTCCTTCATAAACCACATGCCGACCGGTTACTTCGTTGGCCATTGTCTATGTGAAAAATATATTAATAAAATAAATAATTAGAACAAATTAAATACAATTAAATTAAAATATAATAAGATAAATGGAACCTTTCTATTTATTTATTTATTTAGAATTTCACTTTTAATTATAAACTATTTTTAAATTTTAATTTCAATGCAACATTTTGTACAATCAAAAGTAGATACAACTTTTAAGGTTAACTGATTTTAGTTCAACTTTTAAATACATTTTTAATATATTATTTAAATAATATAACCAATTTATTACTAATATCCAAAAGAATTACTAAGAAAATGTTAACCTGATAAAGTTCAAAAGACCTTGTGAAGACGTCTAAAGGCTCCAAGGAAAAGACGACGACGATGATGATGATGATGATGATGATGATGATGATGATGATGATGATGATGATGATGATGATGATGATGATGATGATGATGATGACGATGACGATGACGATGACGATGACAATGACGATGAAGATGAAGATGACGATGACGATGACGATAACGATGATGATGACGGTGATGACGACAATGATGATGAAGACTTCTGGATTTGTCACAAGATCACAAATATATCTCGCGTGCATTCAGGGCCGACAGTTTTTTTTTTGGTAGAAGATGTGAAAAGATGACGATAAAGAATGAGATGGTGAAGATGATAGCAGTTGCGATGGTGATGATGATGATGGTGGGGGTGATGATGACATTTGCCTGAGGTGATGAGATGGTCAAACCTTAAAGGAATTTCAGTCACTCAAGATAGCTAAAAAAATGTCTTCAGAACAAAAGGCAGAATACGTAGAAAAAGATGGCAGGGGAATATGGTACCGGTTCATAGATAGACGGACGGATAGATAAATAGATGGTTGAATGATTGATTGATTGATTGATGATTGGATAGTTGGATGGATGAATGGATGGATGGATGGATGGATGGATGGATGGATGGATGGATGGATGGATGGATGGATGGATGGATGGATGGATGGATGGATGGATGGATGGATGGATGGATGGATGGATGGATGGATGGATGGAAGGATGTAAAGAGATGAGTGAGCCATACTGCATTACCACATCATTAAGAACCTAAACAAACGAGTTTTAAGGCTTCACAAAGCCGATTAAAGGTTTAAAATGATTTATCGCTAAACCTTTATTAGAAAAGAAATTAAATAAATTTAAACAATAAAAGAATAAAAAAATTAAAACACAATAACAATAATAATAATAATAATATATTTATTAGCGATGCGTTTAAACTCTGTCAAATTCACTAAGTTCACTTTTAAAATTGTTTGTTAAACCCATACTTCTCCTATTTGGAAGAAGCCAACTTGATGCAGTTAATTTTTTAAGACGAAAACCTAAGAAATTCCAGTCTCAAGGATGTTTTGAATCCTTGAAATGTGAAATAATAATTAAAATATTTTTAAAAGATGGCAAGAATGAATCATCACCATAACTGGATGGATGTGTTTGTTACGTGTCAGGAGAAAAGTTGAGGTTAATAGATTAGTTGTTAGTGACGACGACGACGATCAAGTATTTTCCAATAATTTGTATTTTGTATGTAATCCTTTGTAATTGTGAAGAATTTAATTATTAGATTTTATTTATGATAAATCGTAATAAATAGTATTGTATTATTATATTATATATTATATTATATATTGTATATATTATATATGTCATATTATTATTAGGATTTTGCTATGCGACTCAGTTTTAAAACAAAACAAAGACTATTTTACTATTTTACATTTTCAAAGGAGTTGCGTGCATTAAAAAAAAAAGAATGCGGAAACAGAGCACTAATGTGTGCGTGAGTTCGCGTTTAAGAGAGTTTTATAATTGATCTTAAGTGACGACGTTCAGAAGAAAGTACCTGCACACAATGACAGGTTCCCGTTGACATTTTTTTTCTGCTTAAAAATAATTTCCTTTCAGTTCATTCTGTCATTATTCCGATCGCATTTATATATTGTTATCGATGTAAGTGCACTTCTCAATTTGACAGTGCTTTCACCCCGATTGCGTTTGGTCGGTGAAAATATCTTAACGTCAAATCAAATCTTTTGAGCAGCGAAACCCTTTCAAAAACAACGGTAAGTTAATGAGGTCGACTCCGCCCATCCTCGCCTCTCAGCCAATCACGGACGTCTAATTAAGCTCACCAGAGTCACATGGCTGTAGATTTAATCTCATTAGAAAGACAATTAGCTAGTACGAGTGCAATTCATCATCTTCGTCGTCTTCATTTTCATTTTATTTCCCCGTTAATTCTCATGCAAATTGAGGCCAATATTTCCGCCCATTGTGGAGGGACTCAATAACGTCTGCATTATTTCCCGCCAACGATTTTAAGATAAGTTAATTAGTTTGAGGGAACAAATAATTTATTTTAATTTTAGTAATAATAATAAGGTATTATAATTATGTAATGTTTATTAAATATATATTTTTAATAACCCAATTCAAACGATATAACGAATGTCGTTCATAAATTCTAAAAATTATGCCTTCTTAGTCTAAAGCTGTTTATAATATGTATCATTCAAATGAATTAAATCCAAGTGAAATTAAAAGCAATTAATGGCTGGAATGAGGGGTCGACTCAAAAAATAAAAAATGAGGACATTTTTCTGCTTAGTTCTTTTCGCACCCTGGAATGAACACTCATCTGAATCAATAATAGTAATTATATTAAGCAAAAATAAAATATAATCTTGCCTAAATTATAAATTAAATTATTAATATTATTCATAAATGTTATTTTAAATTAAATGTTAAGTTTTAATTATTAATTTAAACAGAATTATTAAAGCGATAGATGCTTTTTTTTATTCATAACATTAAATGTTGCATTATAAATTATTATTATTATTACTATTATTATTATTATTATTATTTTACACATCAACATAATTTATTAACAAAAATACTGATATCTTACTCCCTCTTACAAAATCAAGAGAGCGACAGGTTCATTAAAAACGAATTGAAGCTTCATTTGTTGATCGAGTTTATTTATATTTATATTTATTTATTATTTTATTATTATTTATTTGATTATAGCCCGTTGCATAACTGAGAGGATTTGTTGATGAAGGAAAGCATTGATCTTAAAATATTTTTTAAAAAACTTTGTTCGAAATATTCACTTTTCAAACATCCAGACAGGCAACCGTTGAATATTTAGCACTTCCTTATTACGGCCTGCCGAGGTTCCCAATATCCGATTATTCGGCGAATATTAATTCCTTTTTGTAATTATTTATTACTTTTTAAGAAATTACAGTTCTTTTTGTTTATATTTGTTGTCTTTTATATATCTAATAATTTTTTTTATATTCATTTTATGGCTAGCAATTTTTGTTTCACTTCACAGTAAAATATTCTTTTATTCATCCGAGGTCGCCGTTAAGGACGGCAAATCGTAGATATGATCTGAGTAGATGGAATCATGACGTCACCGCCGTCGTTGTCATCATCATCATCATCACCATCGTTGTCGTCATCATCATCACCACCGTTGTCGTCATCATCATCATTGTCATCACCATCAGCGTCTTAAGCGTTTCCATTGAAAGAAATCTGTGAGTTCTCCAGGAGAAAACAGATTGCAGGACCACTGAGTAATGATCCATTGTTGTTGTTGTTGTTGTTGTTATTGTTATTGTTGTTGTTGTTGTTGCTGTTGTTATTAGTTTTGTTGTTGTCGTTGACACAATAAAACCAAAACGCCACCAAAGCGTAGAAAAACAAAATTTATCAAGTATGTTATATAATTTTTTAGTTCATCATCAACCAAAACATTAAAGAATTACTTTCGTAATAAACAAAAATTCATAAAAATTAAAACCACTAATAAACCTAACCTATCTAAAATAAAATCAACAATTAACCAACTCGACTTATGCTTTATTGTCTCAGACGTAATGAATTTCTTTCTCCTTTTTTTTTTATTCGACGTTTTGAGATGACCCCTGTAAATCTGTCGCCTGTCAGGTTTCTGAATGGTGACAAGGTGGTGATGCAATGTGGGGAGCTGAATCGCGCGTCAGAAGTTGGCTGGAGAGCATCAGAGCTTCACAACTCGAAGGCAAGTATGAAGCAATCATCATCATCATCATCATCATCATCATCCATCATCATCATCATCATCATCATCATCATCATCATCATCATCATCATCATCAGCAGCAGCAGCAGCAGCAGCAGCACAAAACAAACACCACCATTTATCGTTAATTAATGTCAGTTGAAAATTATCGGCTTGTGATTGAAAAATCCAATAAAATTATTGTTATTATTACAAATTAATTATAATTAATAAATAATAATTTAGCAGATAGATTAATTAATAATTAATAATGATTTGTTTTAAATTCATTTGCGCCTTGTTCTTTAAAAATGATGGCTATTACGGCTGGCTCTTTCTCGAATGAGAACGCATTTGTGTTGAGCTGCTGTGGAGGAGCGGTGTCTGCTAATCCGTCATGTCTCTCATTGATGATGATGATGATGATGATGATGATGATGATGATGATGATGATGATGATGATGATGATGATGATGATGACGATGACGATGACGATGACGATGACGATGACGATGACGATGACGATGACGATGACGATGACGATGACGATGACGATGACGATGACGATGACGATGACGATGACGATGACGATGACGATGACGATGACGATGACGATGACGATGACGATGACGATGACGATGACGATGACGATGACGATGACGATGACGATGACGATGACGATGACGATGACGATGACGATGACGATGACGATGACGATGACGATGACGATGACGATGACGATGACGATGATGATGATGATGATGATGACGATGTCGATGACAATGACAATGACAATGATGGTGATGGTTATTATGATGGTGATTATGACTATTTCCTTAGTGTTATATAATTATTGTCGTCATCGTCATCGTCATCGTCACCGTCTTCGTCGTCGTCATCATCATCATCATCATCATCACCAGATGGACTTGTCTTTCCAATTCCTCCTCCTGAAGAGCTCATGGAACCAGCATCTGCCACTCAAGTCAACTCGACTGGAGACAAGTTTGATGTTCCGAGGTATCGGAATCCAATTATTTTCCTTAACAACAACATAACAACATAACAAGAACAACAACAACAACAATTCATCAACAACAACATAATCATAATTGTTATTATGATTTAACGATTGTTACAACAATATATTTCAACGGCATTTCACAGCATCATCAATATCATCGACAACTTTAAACAACCAATATCAATGTACTAAATATAATATAATAATAATAAATAAAAAAATAAAGTAACAATAATACTACTAATAATAATAATATAATATAATATTTTTAGCGATGGTTACAGCAATATTTTTAAACGGCAGCTGTAATATGCATTGAACTCGTAAATAATTTGAGAGAATAATATTTCCCGCCATGGAAATGAACGCTCATCTCGAGACATTATCCCGCTTAATTGCCACGTATTCACTCGACTTCTAGGAGGGAGCGAAAGATAGACTGGTGGATGAATGGAAGAAATATGAATGAATGAATGAATGAATGAATGAATGATTGAATGAATGAATGAATGAATGAATGAATGAATGAATGAATGAATGATGAATGAATGAATGAATGAATGAATGAATGAATGAATGAATGAATGAATGAATGAATGAATGAATGAATGAATGAATGATGAATGAATGAATGAATGAATGAATGAATGAATGAATGAATGAATGAATGAATGAATGAATGAATGAATGAATGAATGAATGAATGAATGAATGAATGAATGAATGAATGAATGAATGAATGAATGAATGAATGAATGAATGAATGAATGAATGAATGAATGAATGAATGAATGAATGAATGAATGAATGAATGAATGAATGAATGAATGAATGAATGAATGAATGAATGAATGAATGAATGAATTAATTAATGAATGAACGAACGAACGAACGAACGAACGAACGAACGAATGATGAATAAATGAATGAATGAAAGATGAAGGAATGTTGCGTAGGGTCGACGAAAGACGTGGATCTGGAAATCGAGAAATGAAAAGGAAGCAGAGGACATGGAATCTAAAAGGAGACTTACTACTAATTCTCTGAAGCTGGAATGGATAGATGGATGGATGAAAGATGGATGAAAGATGGACGAATTGAAAAATTAATGAATAGTAGATGACGAATACCCAAATGAACTGTCCTGTGACATGGGAGATTGAGTAAAAGATGGAATTTAACAGGAAATGAATGAAAGACAATCAACAGAAATGTATTATAAAAGTTCTTCGTCAGAATTGAAGTGGGATCTTGTCAGCTCTGGAGATGTCTTTCCAGAATGAGGAAAACCTCCATCATCGTCGGAGTTTTAAAAGTTCCACTGAGAATGGAGATGGAGTGATAGAAGGATGGAATGATGGGAGGATGAAGGGTTGGAAGAATGGAATGATGGAAATATGGAATGACCTTTTTAGGATGTCGTTTGATTAATCGATGCGAGAGGAAAGGACAAAAAATGTCACAAGAGGTTGGTATTTCGAATGAAAGATGGAAAAAAAATGACAGAAGTTAAAGTCGCTCAAAGTGGAAAAGGTGAATGGAAGATCGTAGAATGGTTGAAGGAATATGAAGATAAGATGATGAAGATGATGAGGATGATATTCTTAATATATGTACATGTTGATTGTATATCATGTTAAAGCTTGGTTTACAATTTAAATTCGAACTGATAAAGTTATTCTTAGTTGTGTTAATTTCGGAGGACATAATAATATATCAATAATTTAATTTATCAAATAATTTCTACTTTTTTTTAGAGTGAATGATTAATGGTTTAAAATGCCATCAAAAATTCTTTGAAGAATTCTAAAGAAATTTGGGGGGGCGAGACATTTTTGACTTTTTTTTTTAAATCTCACTGCCAAATAAATTTTAATTTCAACTTATTTAATTACACAGTAATTACTAAATAAATCAGCCACGTGATAATTACTTATAAAAAGTTTCTACGTGAGCGAGGAGGAAGCTCAAGAGGCGCTGATAAAAAGTCTTTCTTCGCATTCCTGCTACGGAAGATCAGCTGCCAAAAATATGGACATCTACAAAATCCTGCCATATTCAGCCTTCCACGTGAGATTATTCTCTCCTAAGTTGTTTGTTGAATTCAAACCTATAATTAGTTTTAAACATCTTCATTAAATTAGACATCAAATGTGTGAAATGGATGAAACAATATTTATTGTTTCAATGCTACTCACGTGACTTACTATGCTTTTAATGATTTCAGTACACATTAGAAACTTTCTGCGAAACACGACGGATATTTTGGGATCACGAACCCCATGCAGGTACTTTAGTTGTTGTTGTTGTTGTTGTTTCTTCTAAATTGGAGTCTAGCAGTGTTTATTGAGTGAAAGTTTCCTCCTCTAAAAGCAAGCTTGAAACCTAATTTACGACATTATTGTTATTATATTTTAAATATATTAGGCATAAATATTATATATTAACTGGAATGGCAAATATTTATTATTATAATCAATAGCGAATAAGACAAATGATTAATGCATTAAAATTTATTTATATCAATTTACGTGACTTATTCATCAACTAAGTTTGAAGAGTTATGAAATAATAGGTAAATCTTTTTCATGAATTTATTGGTTCCTCCATCCTGAATTTGAATTACGTTATTAATACTGCCACTGAGCAGTTACTACTACTGATGGAAGAGACTGTTAAAACGCCTGACTTTGATGCATTAGTTTTTCTGAAATCAAAAGTTGTGTACGACGAGACATCGATAATCAATCTCTTATCGTCGCCACGACCGCTTCGCTGTCATTTTTTTCATTTAAGGATATTGATTTTCTTGCAGTCAGTTGATTTTCATTTATAAATTTAAATTCCATCCAAGTCCCTTCACAGGTCATAACCTCAACAACTCATGCTGTGCCGCTTCCCAAGGGAGTCGACCTCCTCATCCCTGGGACATCCGATGTCATCCGACCCAGATGTTTCGGAACGAGGTCAAGTCTTTGGAAATTCCCAACACGGCGTCTGTGACGGTTGGTCGGTGGTGTAATGGGTGCACGGTAGTTCTTTTTTCAATTAATCTCCAGCAATCAATGGCTGGACTGTTATAATGCTGATTCATTAATATCTGCGCACTTGGCGGGAAATGCAGTTGTCGCTAATCATATCCTAAATGGCTTCTCATTTAGCAGGTAGATCGCGCGTAAATTGCCATGTCTCTTGATGCTGTAAGACTGATCATTAATTAGAGATTATAGTTTGCATTAATAGATTAATGCTTTATTGATCTTTACTTGTTCCAACAAGTTTAGGGAAAAAAGGAGATACTGAAATACAACAGATGTTCAAAATAAATTGACGACGAGAGTTGAATTGCTTGTTTTCACAGACTTGAGTGACAGAGGAGCTCAAAATATTAAAACTACAAATCATTTAATTGATTTCCGCACAAAATAAATAAAATTTCACCGTAACCACTGCCGACTTAAGGTTATTTTTTTATATCTTAGCGATCGAAAAAAATGGCCAAATAGTCCTGCATCATTAAGTCTTTGCAGCTATGAAATCTTTCCTTAAATAACTTTTAATAAATAATAATATATCCTAATAAACATTCATAAATGTTTTAAATAAATGGTATAACATACATCGTTTTTACGGAAACAGTATTGCCATTCCTGCACCTCAACGGGGTGGTACAAGTGCCATTGTTGCTCAGGGGAGGGTATGAAGAGGTGCCTCAACTGCTGTGGTTCAGGAAGGCATTTCAGGACAGACCATGGTGGGCACAGACATCCGGATTCCTGTTGGCATTGCCACGGTACAGGTCGGAAAAGGTTGAGAATAGTTTTGATAAACTGGTTTAATTCTAATTATAAAAACAAAATTGTTCGAACTACGGTTTATAGATAATTCTAATGTCTAATTGCAATTCTAAAAACCATTGTTGAAGATGTTCCTTGTGCTTTGGCGATGGCAAAGTGGTTTGCAAGACGTGCCAAGGATACCGGAGCCTCAGACGTTCAGTCATGTTGAAGGTTGAATTGTTAGTGCCAAATGGATAAAAAGTTGATATTACTTAATAGCTCCAGAGCACTTGGAAACATTTTTGTTGATAAGTGATAAACAAAACACAGCGGCTTTCCAGCCTAGTAAGCTTCACCTTGTCACAAATTCACGGCTTGTTGGTTTGCGATGATTATTGTTTGCTACTGTCCAATGAATGTAAAATATCTTCATTCGAAATACAATCAATAAACTTCATAAACATCAAATTTTCGAATTAACTTAGCGCTATTAAGTGTTTTATTAAGCAAATCAAACGCATTTTTCTGCAGCGTTAACCACACAACAGATCAAGTCCTCGAAAACTACGACCTCCCTGAGGAGATCACCACAAGAGCCCTTGGCTCAACCCTTTACCAGGAGACCCAACCACAAGTTAGCCCATAAGTTATAACAGTAATGCGTTGTTTATGCTCCAATGGTTGAAACAATAAAAATTAAGCCACCACTTCTTCTTAGGTGAGACCTATAACTTGCTACTCAGAGGACGTATTCAGGCTAACCAGAGACACCTTGCACGAACACGTCCAGCAAAGCCGCGAATCGAGGGTCCTAATGCAGGTTTTCAAGTTCAATATAATCTTATTTGTGCACCTACCTCGCATCGAAAAACTTAAACGCTTACACTGTAAGTGCTTCCACGGTAATCGACGATGGTTCACAAACATATAGGCAACAACGTCGAATTTGCAGAGACAACAGCTTCGAGCAATCCCAGTAACGGAATGCTCCTACACGTGGGACGACAGGGACGGCAGATTCTGGATCTTCGGCACCGACCTCGAAGTCCATGCCCCTGACTATCCTCAGAAATATTGCTGGGGATGCAGCATAATATAGCCCAGATAAAAGCTTTGCATGAAAGCATGCATCTAGATCTCAGGGATTAACATTTTAAAATAAAAGACAATGTTTTCATTTGATTATTAAGATTTTACTAAAAACAAAAAGTGAAACTATATGTACAGTTCTGTTGTGTTTACAAAACTTCTATGTCATCATTTCCGTCCTCTCCTTCTCATGGACGTCACACACTGAGGGCAGTACCACTTGCCCCTCGGGGCCTGTTGCAACCCCACGCACCCATAGTGGAACCACTCCAACGGACACTGTCAAAAATTTCGGAACAATTTAATTTAATTAGCAAGTATTAAATGCAAAACAAATTTAAAAAATTCAGAGTGAGATATGTTGGAAGAGGAACGAAGAAGTGCACTCCTTTGTGAACTACCCTAGAATCTCCACCTTAATTTTGTATGCTCACGTGGAGAATGCTCAAACCTCATGAACACCCATACATATTGTGAAGCATACATTAAAAGTAACTAAGACAAATGTTTTGAGAAATTACTAAAGTTTAATAATTAAAAAAACAATAATAATAATAATAATAATAATAATAATAAATAATAATTAATTGTCAAAGAAGGAACGAAGTGGAGCAGACACCTCTTGTCAGCCACCCTAGAATCCTTATTTTGCTCTTGTATGTCATCAAATGATTATGCCCATCTCAAGGACATTCTCAAGACGTGATTAACATACAGAAAACAATTGGAAGAGATAATACTCACGTCCTCGTTGTCGCACCCCACCATGTCTCCGTAAGAGACGTCGTTGCAGATGCAATATCTGGGCTCGTTTGGATCTGCCTGCCAACCGGAGGCTGTGACTTCTGAGCCATCCTCAGCAACTGCGGATGTATCTATCGTTGGTGCCGGATCAACAACTGCAACAGAATGCTGCTGGCTGCTACTTCCACTCGCCTTGGACTGAACGGAACCACTGCCGTGCCTGAGATTTAAAACCATTATGCTTCTGTAAATCATCCAACAAAAGAAAAAGGCTACTTGTCTCCTCACTTCTTGCTCTTATTTGAACTCGATTTCACCTCTGGAATGATGCTCGTAGCTTGGGTCTGAATCTTTTTGACAACCTCGAAGCTAGCTTTCAGACTGGCCGATCTTCTGCCTTGTTGCATCTGAGGATCATCGAGCAACGATCAGATTACAAATCGTCGGAAATCACAAGTTTCGAGGCTCACCTCAGCCGTAGCTCCGATGGCCCTCGATGCTGCAACTGCAATGGCAGCATTGCTCCCGCTTCCACCTTAATTGAAGAAGATGGCATCGTTTGAAATCAGTTACTTAAGTATTGACAGCCATTTCACATAACTGACTTAAATTACAACTTAGAGTTGGAACTTTTTGTTGGGGAGTTTCGCAAGCGATGCTGTTCAATGACGACGGTAAATTCACTCCGCTGGAAGCACTCTTGATTGAATTTGGAGTTCCAACTGGCGTTGGAGTCTCTTTGATGAGCTCAGCAGCCAGAGTCGATTGAGTGCCAATCCTCTCGGACATATTGGCAGCCGAGTGAGATATTTGTCGGCCAACATTGGACTCGTGTGAAATGCTGGAATGTTTTCGCTCTAAAAACAAAACAGAAAATAGACTTGTGTAGCTATCATAGAAATGTCGAAACATACTCTCAGGCCTGTGATTGTTGTTTATCTGAGGAGTTGACCTCTCTGATTCTGCAACTCCTGGTTAACAACAATCAACTAAAATAGGAGTTATGATGCCCTGCCTTTGACAACATAGACTCATTTACTTCTTTCAATAGTTTCTGTTACCCCTGGGTTGTCTGCCTCCAATTCCATCTTGAACTTTGAAATTTCCTGATCCAATTTTCTCATGTGTCGTTCAACCTAGAAAAACAATCAAATCAAACTGTCAGATTCTTGTACAAACCTGATCCTGATGAAATAAAGAATAAATTGTGTCTTTATTTTTTGCATACTTTATGTCTCTATTTTATAACAAGGCAATTTTTTATAAACAGATTAAAAAATATGAGCAAACAACTAAAAATTACCAGCTCATAGGATTGATTTGCAAGCTGAACTTTCTCATCAGCATCTTCTAATACTTTTGAATACTCCTGCAATTATCATTACTATTACATTGTAATTGTTACGTAGCTATCTTCTACAGCAAGAATAAAAATCAAATCATAAATTACTTCTAAATTAGTCTAAATTGCACTTATGCTGAAAAACTCACTTGTCTAAATTTATCCATCTGCTCATCTCGCCATTCTTGTGCAACACCACCCACTGAGCACTTCTTAAAGAAGACATTCACCCTCTCGTTCAAACTATCGGCTGCATCTAAACAACCACGTCTATACAGAAAATTTTAGTGTTTCGTATATTTATAGTAATCTCATCTAACTTGATACTTGTAAATCAAGCTCCCTCATTTCAGTAAGTTTGTCCCTCAATTCAATAGGGAGATTTTCTATCACTAAAATACAAAAACATGATAGACTTCATCAGAAAATTTGATCATTCAAGCACTGCACTCAGTTTGTTGGTTCTCTAAATTTTCAAGCCAATTAATTCATAGCGTAACATTCCCACTTCAATTTGAGACGATCATTCAAAACCATATCAAGAAACTGATAAGGAGTTTTTAATCCCAAATATGATAGTGCCCATTCAAATAATACCAATAATTCAAACCTTTGAAAATACTTACTCTCCAAATAATCTTCCAAGTACAACATTTTCACGAACACGAAGTATCAGACCAAACCAAAACAAGTAGACCCCATTGGCGGAAATGAATTTTACAAAGAGACTCAATATAAATTTTGTTGGCCGAACACATTTTTATTTACTCAAAAATAACATATAGAAAATGCAACAATTATTTAAATGTTTTAGTAATTTAACTTATTTTTAAATGTTTATTAAATCATCGAAGTTAATCATTATAGAGTCAAAATGCTTCAGCTGAATTAATATTGATTACTTATTTGTCTTACATACAAAGTACAAAGTATTATATGTATAGTCTCCTGCAAATACCTCATAATGAATCGATTTGTTTTCTCGACTTCTCCATTTAAAGCATCACAAAAAGTATGTATATAGCGAATGGACGATAATCTAGGTTCAGGTTTTTATTGTTTAAATGGTCTTTTGGAGTATTTAGGATATCTTCTTTTTATTTTGTATATTAAAGCAAAAGTGTACAGGGATATCTTAAATGAATAAGTATTCATAGAATCACATTACAATGATTTGTTTTTGGTGTTTCTTTTGGTTTGGTGTTGTGAATGCTTATGGGTTTTATGCGTTAGGATTTGTGTTCTGAATTCTTGGGTAGTTGAAACACTTTAGTGATATCAGCAGATAAATCAGTGGTTTAAACACATCGGAAAGCATGAATATTGCGTATGCATAAAACAATAGGCAATAAAAGCTTTAGGTAATTATACTTCATCTACAAATATGCCTCATAAATTAGAAAAATAACCTCAGAAAAAAATCATTTTTAAAATGCAGCTTAACTTATTAATGTTCATTATACTAAATTGATCAAATTGAGAATGAGAAAATAAGAGTTTAACTCTCTCTGAAAATATTTTCTGTTTATAGCAGCTTACATACTTTTAAATCCTCACAAAGTGGTCATATATATATATTGAGAAAACCCCATAAATTGCTTTTCCTTAGCTTGTGATACTAATATTTAGGCTTATAATTTCCATGCAATCCAATTACATTGTGATGTCTTCACCCAGATGAAAATATGAAGCAAAGAGGTGGAAGCTCCGGAGAAAGGAGAATTCGGCTAAAATCTGTCAATCCATGCATAACATGTTTCCTTTGCAAGGGTTACATGATAGATGCCACGACTATCACTGAATGCCTTCACACATGTCAGTAATTTGCTTGAGCTTGTTTGCATTGATTTCTGAATAATATGTTCAGAAATGCAATTCTAATTTGTTTAAATGACTTTAAATATTTGGAATTAATAGTTTGCAAGTCATGCATTGTCAAGTTTTTAGAAGACAACAATACATGTCCCAAATGCAACATTGTCATTCATCAGAGCCACCCTATGAATTATATCAGGTTGGGAGCAGCAGTTTTAACTTATTGCCTACTAATTGATTGAAGGGCTGATTTTATTTGCTAATTTAGGAATTATTTTGTTTTAATATTTAATTGCATTTATCAAGTGCATCGATACAATTTTCAGCCATGATCGTACGATGCATGACATTGTCTACAAACTTGTGCCAGACCTTCTCAAAGGTTTTTACATTACAACAGCCTATATTATCACAACCTGTAAACGAATCTGTGAATTTAAATGATTTTATTTTATTTGTAAATAGATGAACAAAGGAGAGAAGAGGAATTTTATAAAAAAAGTGGAATTCCTAATCCAAAACACATAGCAGGTATTCTGGGTCTTAATTAATTCAGCAAGACCGTCTCTGATAAATTTATTGGAATGCACAGATCAATTATAAACCACATTACCTACATCTGTTAACGTCAACAAACACCTAATTCATTTTCAGAGAAAGAAAACACCTCCTCTGAGCAGAATCAAAAAAATGCAAATTTCCAGAGCATCCCAGAAGATGAGGATTACCACAGGTCTGACGAACAAGTCAGCATCTGCCTCGAATGCTATCAGGGACAACTTCAGCAATTGAAGAGAAGATATATCAGGTGGGTTTAAGGCACTAATTATTGGGGCAGTTATGGAGTAAGTTTAGACTATACAATATTATTTTAATAATAATAATTGTTATTAAATAGTATTATTATTATTAATTTGTAAAGTGCCATGTCCATGGTATCAGAGCCGCCTTTTATTTTTACTTTAAATGTCTCTCCTTTAGATGTTCTGTTCAGACCACAATAACCCATCTCAAAAAGTTTGTGGCCCTGAAATTGTTCAATGACATGAGCAAATTCAGAGAGGTGAGGATTCTAGAAAATAAAGTGCCCACAGCATTGAAAGAGAATTTGAATTGAATTCATTTTTCGCAGTTGGAAGTGATGTGCAATCAGGAAGTCCTAGGCAAAGATCACACTCTGAAGTTCATCTGCATGACGAGATGGAGGAATAAGGATGATCCTCTTCTTCTCCACTACAGGCCTAGAGTCGAATTATGACGAAGGAGTGAGAGTCCGAAGGCTTTCTAAAAACTTTTCCACTAATCGAACTCTGATGTTGTGCATCTCGTGCCAGGAATGCTGGCCATCTAACGCATTTGTCGAAGCTTAAGCTACCAGACTCATGTCCTAATGTTGTGTTGTACCTCATTTGCGTTTTGCCTGTTGCTCGTCATTGAATCGGTGCGTACGTGTGCGTTTCCATAGTTTTCATACAAGTATTCACAGCTCAGGATTTCTACAAGGAATGGGTTAAACGCCATCAGGTTGTGAGCTTTCTTGTTTTAATTTATTTGTTTTCACGGACCTTTGTTTTCTCTTTTTTGTTTGTGTATATGTGTAAAGACAGTTTCAACAAGTCTTCAATTATTTATTGATAATTCCATGAGAATGTAGTTTCAATTTAGTTGGATTCCAATGTAACAATTCATGCATATTTTTTTGTTCTCTGGAATAATGGAATTCTAACTCTCTCGAGGCAAATGCATTTGAAAGTTGGAAAGCAAATGATCTCGTGTCTACATTGACTAAAACACAACAAATATTCAAGCATGCCAGGTAACAACAGGGATCTTATTAATAGCACCAACAAGAAGGCATAAAAATGGTGAACGTTCAAAATTCATGAAAGATTTTGGTCAACTCGAATTGGTCGTACATGCAGCGAATGATACAACCTATACCTGCGTGTCTGTTATCAGACAAACTCGATTCAGTGTTGCAGTGTATAATGTCCTCGCAAAATATAAATTGCTGAATTGTAAAAAAATATAACAAGCCTATGCAGCTTAAAACGTCTTCTGAGGGTTCGTAGTCGGCCATCTTTCAAGTGACAGGAAACAAAGTATAAAACTGAACTCACCAGATGTTTATGTACATTGGGTACAATAATTGCAGTAATAAAATAATATATGTGCAAATAGTTAAAAATTCAAAACACCAAGCAACGAGGGCGCTTTCGCACGGACACGGCAACACGACAGACGCAACACGTACGTGCACGTGCATTGTGAGCGAAGGAATGACCAGATATGAATGAATAGAACAACTTTTAAGTCTTTGGAAATTGCACTTGTCAAGGTCAATTTGCCTGATGCGACTCGAGAATTGACCAGATGAGGGTCAGATGAGCCTCTCCTCTTGTGGGATTTTGAGGGCGTCATTGAACTGAACACTGGCACCAGCAGCCTCCTCCATGCTGGGATTGTAAACACCCTGTTTGGCCCTCTTGGCCTTTATTTTCATGACGGAGTAAATTATCACGCTTACGAGTACCAATACCAATGCACAGCCAACAGTTCCAACAATGATTCCTATCAACTGGCCTCTAGTCAGAACAGGCTAAAAATAGATGAAATTTATTTTGAGTTATTATATTAATTTTGTTGAAAAATAATTGAAATCTTTATGATCAAATTCCTCTAAAAAAAATGATAAATCATAACCAACAGATGCTTTACAATCTCCACGCATGGACCGTTGCAACTGGAAATAAATTAAAACTGCTTTGTAATTCACTTGAAGTGTTTAATCTAAAACAATATTTTCTAGTTATTTTAATTATTGTAGGTTAATAATCTATTAAGAGCTTTGTAAAATCATTAAAAGTAAAAATGGGTGGCACTCTTATAAAATAATAAAAACCCACATGGCATCAGGAGAGCAGTTTTGAATACAGTCACCCTTTGAGCAGATCTCGCACATGCTTCCTTCAAATCCCGACGGACACGAACAACTAAAACCGTCGTAGTCTTTTTGACACGTTCCCCCACTTTGACAAGGATTACTTTGGCAAGCGTCATCTGACTGGCAGGTTCCAATGTTCTCCACAGACAACCCTATAAACCTAAATTTTAAACAGTCTATCAATTCTTCCGATTCAGTTCGTATTTGGACAGGCAAGGTCATTTGTCTACCTGTCGTGGAATGAAGTCACTTCGCGTAAATCCTCGAATGTGAAGAAGGGCAAGAGAATGTTGTTGACACGAGCGGCAGAGAAGCACCCTTCGAAGTTGTTGATGTCGTCTGAAATTCTGACTTCCAAGAGAGCAGTAGAATTGAAACAGGAACCGTCGATCATCATGCTAGCGGTGGCATTGACGGATGCGAAGGCCATGCCATGAGGCAGAATTTTGATGTTGATGTCGTGCCATTGGTCGGTTTGATCCAGGTGCAAGCTTTGAACTGTGAAGTCGTTGAATTTCAGTAGTAGTTTGTTGTTGATCAGGTCGATGGAGATGACACAAGATTTAACTTTAATGGAATCCATTTGAAAGAGGCGAACGATTTTGCTATTTGTTTTGAATTTCAAGGTTGCATTCTTTAAATCCTCTCCTTTCAGGTCCAAGAGAAATTTTACCGATGACTTTATACTAACGTTTTTTAAGCCTATAAAAATGAGTGAAAAACAAAAAATATTCATCCAATGTAAAAAAAATAGTAACTGTCAAGGAAAAAGTAACAAACGGCGATAATTTCAAACTGACATTCAAATCCGTTTTCAATGTCCTGACAAAGAGATCCCGGAGGACACGGATGTATCGAGCAAAATGTGAGTTCTTTGCAGTCCACTCCGAATAAATTTTTGGGACAGATGCATCTGGCAGAAGTTGAAGAGAAAAGATAAAACTATCTTCATCTTGAATGATATGCTTGATACTGACATATCATTTGTTGCTTTTCTCAACTCATTTTAATGACATTTACTCGAATGCAATTAAGACAACAACAAATGGCATGGTTATTATCACCAACTAACTCTACAAAGACATCGGTGCTCTCTAAGCAGCTGTTAAACTTAAACTAAAGCAAATGGTGCACGAAAACACGGATAAATGTAAACATAAGTCACCAACTTGTAGTCATTGTAGAAAGCGTTTGTGCACGTGGAACCTTTATTGCACGGAGATCGTAGACTGCAGATGTCGCTGGTGACTTCGCCCGGCACAACGTCTCGACAATCGCTCGTTACGACTTTGTTGCTCATGTTCATGCTGCTCCCGCCACAGGCGAGATCGAATACGATGTCGTTGACACGAAAATCTTGGAGCCAGCCGACAAAATTCTTAGCCGTTTGGAAGCCGTAAGGCAAGGCTCTCCTGTTCTTCTCACCTTTGTTCATTCCACCTATGTACACCTGCATCACTTTTATGGGGAAGACATTGCTGAAGTTCAGGTCTATAAAATGTTCTTCACTACTCATTTTCAAAGATAGAACCGTGCTGTTGGTGGTAACTTTCATGAAATATTTCTGTCCGTCGAGGTACTGGAGTGAAACAGATTTATAAAAATAAATTATTATTATAAATTAATGTAATTAAAGCATAATTATTGAAGTACAATTCAGATTATATATCATAACTATCAAGTGAATCTGAAAAATTTAAGTTTCAACTTCTTCTGGAAATCAGTATTTTTTTAAGAATCAAATAAATAAAACATTTAAACAGGGTAACCACAAAAAAAGCTAATAAATCTGAAATTAAACCTTTTCGAAGTTGGTTTTTGTTAAAGCTTGTTCGTCCTCATTTTCTGAAAATTTTGCCGACACAAAAACAGAACCGTTGATTATCTCGCAGCTCACATGTCCGACGGAGCTGTTATTTCCCCTGTTCAATTGAATGAAGAACAGGAATCCATTGTTGTCTCGAGTTCTGATCATCGTCGACACTTCCAGATGCCACTGGAGGTCAGTGCTCCTAGAGTTTTCGGGCAAATGGAAGTTCAGGAAGGAAGATTTTAAGTCGTGTCCGAAAGTAGCAGACTCCATGACTGAAAAGGCCATACACGTCCAATCAGTATAGACTCTTATTTTTCAACGATATTCGTTCAGTTTAGTCACCTGCTCTAACTACAAGCTATTATCTAATTATTACTCCAAGATTTAATAACGCCATAGCTAACGACTAATTAGTGCTGACTACTCTAATCTCCTAATCCCCTACATACAAGACAGCACTTCCATTATTACTGAAAACAACAGCTGTAAGGCCAACCTTGGGAGCAGGTCTTTCCGTAGAATGTTCTCGGACAATTGCATCTGAAGTCGTTCCACAGATCCACACAGGATCCGCCGTTTTCGCACGTATTGTTGCACTGCAAACTCTTAGTACAGCCCTTATTCACTCGAGAGAATAAGATCACGTCGCTGGTCATGTTGAACTCCAAATGTTCGTCGTTGAGTTTCAAGTCGCTTAAACATCCCAAAAAGTCTCGAGACGTGACTCCCACAAAAGCAGACGACAAGTTGAAGTCGAGCTCCTTGGAAATTCTGCCGAAATGCAAATACGCAGATTCGTTGTTCCGTGAAGTGCCATTGACGGAGACGATGCACGAATCGCCGAGACATCCTTTGTGACGGAGATGAACGACAACAGAGCCATTGAGCTGGACGTCTATTTGATTCCAATTCAAAGTGTCAAAAGCAATCTTAGGACACACGTCCCACGTCGTAGAAGGCCGTCCAGCAGGGTCCTCTGAATGATGCACTCGGATGCACAGTTGGTTACATTCCAGAGTGAGAAGGAAACTCGTGGTGGCCATCGTTAGCAGATGCTGCTGCTCTTGAATGGTTTTGAATTTGAAACTCAACGAATGAAGGCTGTCCATTTTGAGTATGAGAGAAGAGTTTTGGCTGAACGACAATGACGTGTCCACTAGGCAGTTTAACCCGGTGAAGCCTTGCGGGCATTCGCACAGGTGGCTGTGCAGGGTTTGTGCTTCCGAGAACAGAGGCGTGCAGATCATGCTCTCATTGCACGAAACTCCGTCGCATCCCGTCAGGTGTACAGAACAGTTGCTACCTCCGATCGCGCTCTCGTCGTTGCAGACGCATTTGGAATGAGGAAATTCTTCGATGCAAACGCCCTGATCACAGGACTGTCGAGCGCACAGGTTGATTTTCATGTCACAAAGTTCGCCCTCGTAACCCGGGTGACATTCACAAGAAAAGTCATTCGTCAGGTCTTTGCACACTCCGTGTTTACAAGGCGAGGAGACGCATTCGTCTACGTCGACTTCACAGTTTGGACCTGTTTTGGAAAACAAGTGCACGCTGGAACGTTATAATTCCGAGAGTAATTAAAATCAAAAGTCATGCACACTCCACCGCAAAGAGCAATTAATTGGCTCAGTTAGAATGATTAGACTTGCTCAACTCGCTTCTCAGCTATTAACACGATTTAGTGATAATTTATAAAATTAAGTTAATGAAATAAATTAACGGTAGTTAATGAAATAAATTAACGGTAGTTAATGAAATAAATTAACGGTGGTTAATGATTAAGCAGTGCATTAACATTATAGCCAGCAAAGCTTCATCCTAAAGCCTAAAACTGGGTGAGACGATCTCACGATCGCCTAATTAATAATAATTAAAGTCAGGAACAGAGATGATTTGTTCTAATTTGGAACTAGTTATCCTTGATGGAGCAGATTAATGAAAGAAAACTGACACTCAAAATGAATGAATGATTGATTTATTTATTATTGAGTGAGTGAGTAACTGACTGACTGAATGAATGAATGAATAACAGGATCAACAAACAGCCGCTTCACGACAATCCTAGCTTTCCGACGAGGATATCGAACTCACCACACCGATTCAAATAAAGAATAAAAACGCACCCACAAATCCGCTGGAACAGATGCAATGATGACCCGAGTTGTTGGAAGGGTTAGGATTGAGGAGATTGTTCTGATAACAATCACCGTTATTGAGACAGGGATCGCTCATACACTCGTCGATGTCGACCTCACATTCGTGGCCCGTGTAGCCGGTGTAGCAGATGCAGGTGTATCCCTTAACGAGAGCATTGATTGCGATTGTAATAAATTATTAGTTGGTTACTTAGTCCTAATCATCTTAGTTATGCAACGGACTAAAATCAAGTGGATAAATAAATTATTTAGTTGTTAATTAATAAGTTAGTGACTTACTGAACTATCGGGCGATAATAAAAAAAAAATCTGTAGCTTTATTAACTCTTGTTAATAAATTTTACGTTGAAAATCATCGAAGCTATGAGCATCGCTATCATAGCAAGCATTTTGTCCAATGAGATGGTGAGGCAGGTGAGACGTGAACATTAACAAGTCACGATGTTGTGGTGATGACGGTGATGATGATGATGATGATGATGATGATAATAATAATAATAATAATAATAATAATAATAATAATAATAATAATAATAATAATAATAATAATAATAATAATAATAATAATAATAATAATAATAACAATAATGACAATAACAATAGTAATAATAAAATAACGATGATAATAATGATGAAAAAGAAGTTGCATTAAACATTAGAACTTCCAGCATTGAATAAAGGAAGCCGAAATGAAATTGAAAGTAAAATGATTGAACCTAGAAAGGAATTTAATGAAATAATTTTTCATTTTATAATCGATATGGAATGGGAAACCTTCAATGTAAACGTTGTTATGTTCGTAGGTCAAAAAGTTTTGTTTTTACAATAACTCATCATTCAAGAAGTAATTTTCCATTTGAATTTGACGGATTATTTGACTGTCGTATGTATCTGAATAGGATTTGGAGGCACTAATTATTTATCTATTAATTTATTTATTTCATCAAAGTCTGTAGCATGACCAAGATGATTTGGACTAATAATATATGAAAGCACTAAAAGAAATCGTGCTTTAACATTCGTTGCATAGCTAGACGATTAAGAAGGTGCGCCCGCAGATCCGCGTTGCCATAGTGATTGGATTGCGAAAGTACTTTAAATAACTTTATTATTTACATTGGCACTCCTAATCGAGGGTGCTTCCCGTTGCGAATGTTGCCATTACCTATGCACGTAGGAAGGCAATCTTTTAAGCCAACCTTAATGCCGTTAACTTACTTAAATTAGCAGATTATAAGTAGTCCTGTTTTAATGAACAACTTCTCATTAAATCTTTATTTAATAGCCTTCTGATGCTGTAATATGATAATATTACGTTTTCAAATTTTTTGTGCCCTAAACTTGTTGTTATCAACAGCCCTAGAATTGAAGAAACAATTACAATAGCTGGCGTTCTATCTCTCGTTTCAACGATTAAAGTAAGAATATTTCTTAACAATAGAGAAACAATAAAGGCATAAAGTCGTCTAATTAAGCGTAACGATGTGAAATTAAAACGAGTTGAAAATTTAAACTCCTAACATTTAAGAGATCCTGACACGTGCCGCCATTTCGACACGGCGACGAGAGACACTCGTCTGCTTCCGTCTGACACAAGACCCCTTCGTAACCGGTGTTGCTGCAGTTGCACTTGAACCTGCATCGTCATCATCATCAACACCGTCATCGTCATTACTTTTACTTTTACCAGATGTTACAAAATGGTCGAGGAAGTTCCAGAAACTTTAAGTCAACATAAAATACGACAAAATACGACAAAACATGCCATTTCAACTAAATGTGGAGAGCCCATTTTTTTTATTCTAAATATCTAACAGATAAGATTGTTAATTATTATTATTAAATACAAAACATCCACTATTATTGTTATTATTACATATTATTATTATTATTATTATTATTATTAATTTCTTCGTTATTTAAATTGTTTTAATCCTAGCTTTTGAAATATTTGAAATCATGATATATTCACAAGACCATCCATATCAGGGTACATTAGCCCAAGGCATGCACTAAGAAGGGTATGGCATGCATCATCAACACTTTAGGGTCTCATGACAGTTTTAACATAACATGCAATCACGTCTGTCAAACAAACCCAAGAATATCATCAGAGTCCATTTCATGTGCATCCCTTTTAAAATCGATTGTTAATATCGATTATCGTTCATACATTATTACTATATTATGATTATTATTATTATGATAATATACTATTACTGTTATGTAATAGTAATATCATTATTATTGTTATAGCATTTATCAGCAGCATTGTAAAAATATATTTATATAATTTATTTGAATGAGCTTCATTTGTTCTATTTTTTATTACAATCATGGATAATCTTCTGGTTAATCATTTTGTCTTCAAAGTCACCTATCACTTTAGATTTTTCAACACACTGATAAACTGATCACTCACCAACCAACCAATCAACAGTCATCAATACTCATCGTAAATCTCAGAAGATCAAACAAACGACACCCTCCCCGCAAAACTTAACAAATCAACAACAAATTCAGCAACATGGAAGAGCAACAAACTCACACAACCCATTAATTAATTAATTAAACACCAATTACAACCAACAGTAATAACCAACCAATAATACATAACCATTACATATGTGGTAATCACTCAAGTCGATCCAAACCAATAGGATTAAGACTGACCCGTTAATTAGGTCGATGCATTGACCTCCATTGAGACAAGGAGCAGAAACACATTCGTTTATGTTAGTCTGGCACAAGACGCCCACGGTTCCATTGAGACAGGAGCAACTGAAAGAGTTGATTCCGTCCACGCATGTTCCATTGTTCTGGCACGGATCTGAGACACATTCGTCTATGTTGACTTCGCAATTCTTGCCTGATTACGGAACAGATGCAAGTATCGGATGATAGTCGTGGTGAGTCATGATATCTATTTATAAAGTCTTCTGATGACGCATCATAAACCACCACCAATCGTTACCTGTGAATCCAGGTGCGCACGTGCATCTGAACTTTTCACCTCCCAGCGACACACACGTTCCTCCGTTCTGACACTTGGAACCCACTTGACAAATATCTGTCTTGTACTGACAGTATTCTCCGACTGAAATCAGTACAAGTTAACTTTCAAAAGGAAACGGTACAGTTAGAAAAACCATGTTGCTTAGCAAATTGCTTTTCGACTTACATAGTGACAGACATAGGATAAGATAGGATGTGATAGGAAATTATAGGATGTAATAGGAAACTATAGGATGTATGATAGGATACTATAGGATACTATAGGATGTAATAGGCAAGGATTAGCAGCACGAATTGAACGAATTCAATAAGTTGAAAAGTAAACACCGACTGTAAAGGTCTGCCAGAGTGGAGTGAATTATTAATTGTCTCAATAGAAAGTTAATTTCACAAAATACACGAGACTCGGTCGATCTCATTCCTGGACAACAGTGACAATGTTTTATCAACCGGCAGCAACATCGGTGTTAAAAACAACAATGACAACGAGAACAATCAATGAATTAGTCATCATCATCATCATCATTATTTGGCATGCAAGTTCAGTCAGAGGGTTGCGTTCCTGCGAACGGCAGTGAAAGCAACAGTCGTTACGTGTCGTGTTCTCAACCCAGCTCGGACCGCCAGGGGGGCCCTCGGGTAGGGGCGCTATATAAATGATGGATCGATTAACCATAATCCTTCACATCCTATAAGGAGGATACGTAAGGCGCTCAAAAGATCGGCTAAATACAAATCATCAGGATCTCCAATAGCCCATTACCAAAACATGATGATCCTTAGCAGAATCACCATCATCGTCATCATCATCATCAGTACCAGCAGTAGATAGAGATGATGATACTCACAGTTGATGCTGCAAACTAAGAGTCACAACTCATCGATATTTGGACTTCTTATTCACAACGAGAACCCAGTTGATAGATTTAAAACGGTTTTTGGGAATTAAAAAGTTACAAATTCCACTGAGGAATTGATCTTATTAATTACTTCACATTTAATTATTTTGTTGCGCTTTTAAACAGACATTTTAAACAACAAGCAGTTGTTTTTAAGTCTTGAATTTTAAATGACTAAATAAAATAAGTGGAATTATTTAAACTGGTTCATGTATGCATGTATGTATGAATGGATGGATGGATGAATGGATAGAGGTCGATCAGATTGCAGCGTTGGGAGACGACAGAATGCATCATCATCATCATCATCATCATCAGCGTGCGGTATCGGTGTCATGTTGCAACCTGTTTGTGCAGCATCCTCGTCAACACTCTTGAGAGCTGCGCTATAAAAATTCACCATTAACCCAATTAACCCAATGAAAACAGCGGGAGACTGATGATGCAATAAAAACGTCTTCATTGGTGTCAAGAGAGTTTGAGTTTCTTTAAGAAAATAATATTAAAATAATAACATTAATAATAATTACGGGAATGTTAAATAATTTGTAGCATTTAAGGCTTAAGTAAATCTTTGAATTTTATGGCTTCTTTTTTTCTTCGATCAATAATTTTTGTTTAAATTTAATTTAAAACAAACCGTGAAATTGCGCATTTAACATGCAAATGTATCTTCTGAGAAGAGTTTTAAGAATGCAACAGTGCATTTAGTGAAAACACAGATGCAAGCTTGATAAGAAAGAAATTTGCAAAAACTTGGTCAATATTAAAATTAGTACTGTTCATGCCCACTTAAATTTATTAGAAAGATGTCTTATCTTAACCAAACATTGGCTAAATGATAGTAATAATAATCATCTTTGTAGAAGATGACATTGGATCATTTTAATTATTATTATGTGATATTGCAAAGAGCACTAATTCTATGAATGAAGTCATGTATAATTAAAACTAACCCCTAAAATCTTCGCCTTGAGGGCAGAAACACGTGAACCCGAGCGGCCTTCGCGTGTCTTTTTTGCACGTCCCCTCGATGCAAATGTTAGGCGTGATTGAACATGCATCAATCCAGTTCTCACAAAACTCTCCTTCGTATCCTAACCTGGATGTTACACAAATGCATTTAAACATTTATTAATAATTATATTATTATGTTTATTAATAATTAGTTATTAACTATTTAATAATTAGTTATTATAATTAATAAGTATTAAAATCTCCGAGTCCAAATGAATTTAGAGTTAAAATACGTATTTTTCCATCCTATGCCCCTGTAATGAGTAATTGTGTCAATTTGATATCTTTTCAGTGCTTAATAATAAAACTCTTAATTATTGAAATTATCATTCACAAGTAAGCCTATAAATGTCGACAATTTTAGTCATTTTACTAAAAAGAGTTCAATAAAACCTGCTAATTTACAATAAAGAACAACAACCAATCAATGCACAGAGAGTAGTACTACATTTAAAAGTGAACCATTTTTACTTGTAAGAATCGTTGCCGGACGTGAAGTTACCAACGACATGACTAATGACTTCTTGGACGCAGGAGCAGCTAATTTTGCCGTGGTCCGTTTCGACACAAGTTCCACCGTTGAGACACGAGGACTTGTGACAGTTACCAGGACTGATCATCTCATCCTCGCAGAACGTTCCATTAAAACCTGCGGGGTGATCATTGCTACGGAGGAATTGGGCATTTTTTTTTTAAATTTAAATTTTAGAATTTCATGACTCATTTTTCGTTTTAATTTTTTTTTTTACCTATTCGAACGCCGCATGCTGCACCACGCTCAACAAGAAATAATGAAAGGATTCGGTGCAAAATCATTGCCGTTACTCAGATGAATTGACTGCGACTAAACGAAAACACATTGTACGGTTTAAACTCATCATTATAACAATTGAGCCATAAACACGTGCTGGATAATTTCTCAAGTCTTATAAAAATAAAACAGCATGAGGCAAGATGCCACGTTCATTCACCACGTAAAGCCAGTAATAGCTAAAACATCATCGGTATTGTCGTCACGATGACGATGACGACGACGACGACGACGACGATGATGATGATGACAACAACGATTAAGCATCATCACTCAAACGTGGAAGAGAAGGAAGACATTATGGATGGATACCTGACTGACAAACGCATCGAGGTGAAGTACTCTCCTCCACGCAAGATCCATTGTTCTGACAAGTGATGTTTGCGCACGAATTCACATCTTCAACTGTAAAAATGTAGATAAAAGATAAGCGAAACAATCCAACAAGTGAAAGCTGAAAATTAGCATTTAATGCTCTCAGGACGATGATGGCGCGAAATTCTCCTCATTCAGGCAGACGTTAGTCAATTTTAAAAGCTCATCAACGAACATGAAGTTAAACGACTGCACAGGAATGTGGGGTTCAAGTCATCAGAAGCAATAAATCATGAACTGTTGAGAATTCTAATTTCATTTGATAAATCTCCGCAACTTGACAAATGTTCAATAATGCTTGGAGCGTTTTGGTGTGGGCTCCAAAGATTGTTCGACAAATTGTAGAAACAGGCTCATTCTTCTGGAATTATATGGAAGCATATTCACAGATACCACTCGGAAAACGATCTGACTCCTTGAATTTTCACCGTTATCGTCGAACTCACCATCACCACAAACCGCATCATCATAATCGTCGTCGTCAATACCATCACCAGCATCATCATCATCGTCACCAACATTGTAATTATCACCACGCATCAGATCGATGGTAGCAAATCATAAACAAACATTCAACTTCTTACACAAACAAATCATCATCATCATCATTATCATTTATCATCATCGACGTCATCACTGTTCTCGTCATGTTTGTGTCTGAAGAATGTGTCCTTCAACATCAAGCATCGTCTGGAATCTATAATGCCGCCATCATTACCATACCCGTCGTCATCGTCACCATTAATATAATCATTACAACCAATAATATCATACATCATATTGTACAGGTCATATTTCCAACTGCAAGCTCATTATTTCAAATGGTTACTGCAAATTAATTTCATCAGGACACAATATAGATCCACAAAGCTCAGAACCTCCATACATCTTCGCAGGAAGCTGCACGACTGTCTTGCAATCATTTAAATTTCAATCCATGCATGGCATATTAATTTTTAAACGATAATTTTTAAATAATAACAAAACAATTATTTTAAACAATTAACCTTAATTCTTTGAATCGATAAATACAACAACAACCTTCTGGACAATGTCCTTTGTCGAGAAAGCAATTTCCAGTGGAAAATGGTGACAGGTCGATTTGTTCTCCAGATGTGAGGCAGCCCACAAAATTCCATCCAACGACTAATTCAGTTCCATTGGAAAGATCGATGCTCCTCATATCATCTTCCAAAGTGGAATTCAAAGTCACGGAGATGAAATCGGAATCCTTGCCGTTCGTGTAAAATGCGATGCGAATCTCCTCCGAGACATTCCAGTGAATTTTGTACCACGTTTCAAGCTCGAGGTTTGTTGCCAAAGTTTGTTCCACCACTTCGGATCGATTAAAACTAAGGGAATAGGACAATAAGACATTCCGACCGACGGATTTCAGCTCAAAACTATCTCCAGATCCGCCGGATTGCTTTACGAGATCCGACGTCCCTTTGCACATTCTTAAACCCAGAGAGAAAGAACTGTTCGGCTGCAATACTTTGTTCATCTTAATGCCCGAACTGCCATTGAGAGATACCGGTCGATGTTCCATCGTCGTGCTCGTCGGTGTCGGGCTTATCGTAGTGGTCGACGAGGGATCAAAAACAACATAAAAACCTTGAAATATAAAATTCAATGACTCTAAATGGAGAAACTTCATATTTTCAGGAATACTAAAGTCTCTGAGATTATATTACTTGTCATACTAGCGATACCTCTGCACGACACAAGCAAGCCCAGCAACATTAGCTCCATGGGCCAAGCCATACTTTGTTAAACTTTAAGCATTGAATAACATCCACTTTTATAAAGAAAGCGAAACGTCGAGGAATGAGGACTTTTAATGATTTTAACCTCCTCATGAGATGTGCTTTTGCAATCAAGAATTGAAACTCACGAAGGAGCACACAATATAAACTGTCATCTAATCTGAGCTGTTGCATCCATGCCTCGCTTGGAAATAATTTCCAATAAGGAAACTTTTTAATTTCAATGATTCAATCTAGACTCAAATTACATAGCCAATGAAACTTTTTGGGTGAAATTATAAATGATGCCTATAGATTTAGAACATACTCAAATAGCTTGCATACAATACTCAATAAACTCATACAATAAAGACAGTATATTACAAAACAAAAACTTAGAAATGTGCCAACTCACAAATACACAATAAGTATATACTTTTTTTAATATACAACATATCATAAATGTTTATGAGGTCCAATCTCTAGAAGCATTTAACTTTTGCCATGAATTTATTCAGTTAATGCAAAATGCTGTTAAATAAAAAATTATTGCTCATGCGACTTAGAACAAAAAACAAAAACAAAATATCAGACTAAAAGAATTTTGTATAAATGTAGGATACATTGATAACAACTTTTGTTTTTTGAAATTCTCCAAAATCTGGAATCAATAAATTAATAATTAAGTCTCAAACAAGACTTACTAAAAATCCACAAAATCCAGATCATATTGTAACTAGCTTGATGATTGCAGATAAATTAACTTAAGATAAACTACCGACTCATCCAGTGTACCTTAACGACGACCAAAACATAGTCTTTTGAAGCCTTCTGTTGTAAATTATAGAATAAACACGACTTGAATGACGTATAAACTGTTAAATAAATTAATTTGTCATTTAAAAGAAGTTTCATGAGTTTAATATTTTGTTTAATTAATTAATAAAAAAATTTAAGCCCCTTTGACGTTTTTAATAAATAGGAGGAAAATTGAGAAGTCTGAGAACAAGAGACGCTCCATAGATTAAATTTGGCAGCCGTAAAGTTTCATTATTAACTCATTTCAGAATTAGGGTCATCCCCCGCTTCTTAAAATAATAAAAATTGCGCAAAGTAGCTTTAAACTACTTAAGCACTGCAACTACAACACTATGCAGCAGAGATAACGTTTATTTCAATGTAAAACAATACTAGTCTAAATGTTGACTACAAGATAAAAGGTTGATGGAAAGTTATGACATGCTTTAGTATTCAATATCTATTATATTACTCTCAATAACTTGGAAATTTTAAAAACTATCTACAGCTCTCACTCTCATTTAAAAAATCTATGAATTATCAAATGAGATCAAGATTTTTATTCCAGTTTGCCTCAGAAAGTGACTACGAACGAGATGCTAATCGCTGAAGCAGACACGCCTGATTTAGTGGAATGCTCGCAGACAAATCACTCTTTAAGTTATGATGTTAATAATTTGGAATCTAGCGACATTTTCAATTTTGAACAGCAAGTTCCATAAAAGCATTTTATCTCGCAAATTACCAAATGTGTAATCTTAAGCTCTCAGCCTTAAAAAGGATATTCCTTTGGTGTTTGAGTAACAAAACATGAAACGCGAAATGAAACAACTGGCTTTATTTTTGTTTGTCCTGCTTACTCTAAATGGACCAATCAAAGTTTCCGGTTGGACATCGTTTCATTAATATAAATCTTACACGAATGAAATCGATGCCGCTGATATTATTGCAATTTTTCCGCAGGACAAATGGTTCTGTTTCTGACAAGCAAAGACAACCTCACCGAAATCTTTATAGACGGAAAAGAGGTCGAAATTCCTCTCCATAGTCCCTGGAACAATTCACTTGAATTCAAGCTCCACTCGGACACTAGGCTTCTTGCTATGCGTTCCACAGCTGCCATTGAAACTCGCTGTCCTGGTTCTGTGGACAGTTATTTCCTAACTTCGAATAACACCTGCAAATGCACGAAATCAGGTGGGCCCACTGCAGGACATTTGGGGTTTGACGATTCAAAGTGGAACTCCTCCATTGCCATAGGAAGCAACAATGGGAAGGTCCTTAATTGTCTTACCATGGGCATAGTTCCAAAGATCAATCCGAATGCTTCATGGGTCTGGACGGAAATAGGAGACGAAGTTATTTCCTACTGCCGATGTTATCTGCGTTGGTTGGAGTTATCATTAACAGATTAATAAATAATGACTGACAACAACATACCTTATTTAGAATTATAAAATATATTGTTAGTTTAATAAGCTCTGTGCGAAACACGCAATCCGTATTTGAATAATGGGACCGGTTTGAAAAACAACCCCAAACTTTGCTCCTGTCTAGTGGGTTACTGCCAACTCAGTGAGTCAAGTTTCCTACTTTATTAAATTTAGGTGCAGACCCTGGTCGGCCCATACCCCCCTATGGTCGGCCCATACCACCCTATGGTCGACCCTTACCCCCCCTATGGTCTAACCCTGGTCTACCCTTACCCCCCTATGGTCCCACCCTGGTCGACCCATACCCCCTTATGGTCGACCCTTACCCCCCTATGGCTAGCCAGGGCTAGCCCATACCCCCCTATGGTCCAACCCTGGCGAGCCCATACCCCATATGGTCGACCCTTACCCCCCTATGGTCCAACCCTGGTCGACCCTTACCCCCCTATGGTCGGCCCTGGTCGACCCTTACCCCCCTATGGTCCCACCCTGGCTAGCCCATACCCCCCTATGGTCGACCCTTACCCCCCTATGGTCGACCCTGGCTAGCCCATACCCCCCTATGGTCCAACCCTGGTCGACCCTTACCCCCCTATGGTCGGCCCTGGTCGACCCTTACCCCCCTATGGTCGACCCTTACCCCCCTATGGTCGGCCCTGGTCGACCCATACCCCCCTATGGTCCAACCCTGGTCGACCCTTACCCCCCTATGGTCGACCCTTGCCCCCCTATGGTCGACCCTTACCCCCCTATGGTCGGCCCTGGTCGACCCATACCCCCCTATGGTCCCACCCTGGCTAGCCCATACCCCCTATGGTCCAACCCTGGTCGACCCTTACCCCCTATGGTCGACCCTTACCCCCCTATGGTCGACCCTTGCCCCCCTATGGTCGACCCTTACCCCCCTATGGTCGGCCCTGGTCGACCCATACCCCCCTATGGTCCAACCCTGGTCGACCCTTACCCCCCTATGGTCGACCCTGGCTAGCCCATACCCCCCTATGGTCCAACCCTGGCTAACCCATACCCCCCTATGGTCCAACCCTGGTCGACCCTTACCCCCCCTATGGTCCAACCCTGGCTAGCCCATACCCCCCTGTGGTCGACCCTTACCCCCCTATGGTCCAACCCTTACCCCCCTATGGTCCAACCCTTACCCCCCTATGGTCGACCCTTACCCCCCTATGGTCCAACCCTGGCTAGCCCATACCCCCCTATGGTCGACCCTTACCCCCCTATGGTCGACCCTGGCTAGCCCATACCCTCCTATGGTCGACCCTTACCCCCTATTATTATTATTATTATTATTATTGATTATTATTAATATTATTATTATTTATTATTATTTGTTTAGGTTAATCATTATTGCAGAAATTATCATTATTATCATTATTAGTTTAAGAACTATTTGATTAATCTTCTTGTAGGCGCCGTGGCATAGCTAAGGGGAAGTTGTATATATGTCGTATATATTTCATTAAAATCTTGTCCTTACTCGATGTGATAGAAAAATGTGGTGATTAAGCTGTATGGATGAGGGTGCAAATTTTATAGTTTGTCCCCGGGGCGCAAAATACCCTAGCTACTGCCGCTCGTGGAGGTCATAAGATTTGCCCCCACCCCCTCTTGACCGTTAATAATCCGTTAACATTCAACATTTCGAAAAGCCTTCAAATAATTATTTTCATGAAACTACAATCAAATTAAAAATTAACTAACAACCTTTCCGAGCTTTTCTTTCCGCAAAATTTTTAAAAAATCTTTTTTATAACAGTCTCAAAATTCAGTCCATCCTCTCATATTGCAACCTTTACAACTTATTTTTGTGTGAAATTTCAGATTTTTGGTTGCTTTTAATTATTTTTAGGCATCCCATCAAAATGTTGCCCCTTGTCATGTGTCGTCCAGGGCGGACCTTCCCCTTTGGTAAGCCACTGACTCAAAGGATTCTCCTTTAGGCCATCTAGTGAAAATCAAACCAGACATTTGATCCATGTGTGATGGAAAAAGAATTTTCTGAAGAGCGCAGTTACGCAAAGAAGCTTCACCCTTTTTTATTTGAGTGACAAGTGACTAATCGCTAGTATTTAGCACTGTCCTATCGCAGCAAAGATTGCTTTCTAAGATTGGAGGATTTTTTAACACTGAACATCGTTATCCTTGGAGACAAAGATCTGCAGCAGTCGTGCACATCAAAAAGAGAGCAATTTAAAAAATTTTTAAAATAGTCCCCGAAAAAATGGTTAGAATCAGAATTTCTCCTCATCTTTGTACATAAATAATATGCAAATAATTACGGGAGCATAGATGCAAGGAATCAGTAATTTCATATATCATTTTGTGGATAAATATTGACATTATAAGAACAGATATAACAATAAAAGATTTATAATTGAAACAATTTTTATATTTTTAATTTAATTTTGTTTTGCAAGTGTTCCATGTGATGCCACTTGGAAAATCTATCCAAATAAAAACAAATATTTTCGTCGATTGTGCGTTCTGCATGATGCTTGTCAGATAAACTTGAATTCAAATGGCTGAAGAGGACTTAACAAGGCGTTAGTATTTCGTGGCAAATTGTACAGGTTTTTAATTATAATTTAGCGCTTATAACATTGTGGATCTGAATTTTAGAAAATTGTGGCATTAATAAAGAGCTTGAAAGTTTACGAGAACGAGAGCAAAATTTAGTACGTGAAAAAATGGAGAGAGAAAACGAATTTGGTCACCAAAGAGCAAGATTCATAGAGCTTTTTAAGCAAAAAGAAGGTGATTTAAGTTAAAGAATCTGTTATCTGTTAATACATTTATTTATATTGTTTTTTTATTGTAAGAACATGTGGAAATACCTGTATTAATGCAGCTAAGGTATATTATATTTTGTGCTATGTCAGTGATGTATGACAAGGGTACCTTTGCATGACAAAAACATTTACTTTTCTGAACTAAATCCTTTCGTAACACATTAAAATTTTCAGGCTAACAGTTTTATTTGTTTTTAGAGGAACTCTCGAATATGAAAACATGCTGCAAAAATTTAGAAGATGAAAATGCCAAACTGAAAGAAGAAATAAAAACGTTTAGTGAAAAAATTGATGAAATAAAAACTGAGTCAGCAATCCTGGAAGTAAACAAGGACGATGAGATTACAAGAATTCAGCAGAAGTTTCAGGAGGAATCTGCCTCTTTCCAGCACATTCTTAAAGGTTGACCTGACTTTGAATTTGTTAAAGTAAAAAGATGTAGTATTCTTGTAAATATTTTTGGCAGTATCACAAAAATAAAACTTGCTGCCTTAGACTCATAAGTTACCAAATTTGTATTTTTATGATTAATAATAAATTTATAAGACAAATGCTTACAATTATGTTAAATATTATCTAAATATTTTCTGAAGAATCCATTAGTCAAGCATATCAGAGTGCAATGTCTAAGTTTGAGTCTGAAAGAGAGGAGTGGCTTAAAGATAATGAAAAGCTTCAAGCAGAACTTCAGGAGATGAAGTTGAAGATTACCCAAGAGAAGTTGGAAATTTCTTTCATTTCTGATATTTTTGCTTTTAATTTTTATGTAAGTTTCTATTTAAATTAACTACAATTGAATGAAGAAGGTAATTACTTAATTTGTATTCTTATTAATTTCATTTTTTTCCAAAAGAGAGAGCACCCTCACCTCTTTGGCAAAAACACTGCAGAAAAAAGTGGCACTTGTCAGAAAAGAGGAACCTGAGAATCTGGAGAATAGCATGAAAAAGGTGGTGTTCTGTGATGCTGTTTTTAGTAAAGAAGATGCATTGTTGGACTCAATGTGATTGTTTTCAATGTCATGTAATTGCTTTTGGATCAATAAGATGTTTGACATGTTTCAAAGTGAAAATTATTGCCTCATTCATTTGGACAACTTTCAACCAACTAAATTTTTGAATAATTGATGCCCTCTTCTTTATTAAATGACTAGTTTATGGTTATTATTATTATTATTGCTATTATTACTATTATTATTGTCCCAGGCTCAGGAGGATGTTGAACTTTTGAAGTCAGTGGTGACTCCACTGGAGGATGAAATCTCACAACTTAAGAAGGAGTTGCACATGAGGGACCAACAAATTGCAGAGGCACTCAATCGCGTTCGTATTTCGTCATTAAATTTCATTTATTAAATATGATTACATGGTCAGGAGCGGCAAATTTGCCGACATTTATGTTTCTTTACGACTCAGTCGATCAGTTGATGGATGAATAATCAGCTTTGGCAGTTGACCATTACTTAATCCGTTGTTCTTCAATTAGTTTCATTACTTAATTGTGCCTTTTATTATTGTTCCACTCATCTTGGAGTGAAGTTGTTAAGAGCATGTTAGAGATCTAAATTGCTTATTCATTGAATCACTAATTGATGATTGCTTTTCTGATGCATCCTGAGCTATGACAGGTGTTTTAAAGTTTGTATTTCGATTCACTTTTTGAAAACGCTGGTGGAGGATTCTTATTTATAAATTTACTAGGATTCCAATGTTTCAATGGATCTTTCTGATTTGACTGTTTTGGGAGAGGTTAGCATTTCGTCGCGACAAGCTTCAGACGTTTTGTGCTTCGTTGTTAAATTCTCGACTAAAGTTGCTATTAGGTTAAATGCTTAATTGAATATTAAGTTCAGAACTTATTAGCTGATTCTGTCTTCATTGAATATAGACTAAGGAGCTGAACCAGAGTCTTCAAACAGAGAAAGCATCGAGGACCGATCTCGAGATGTACGTCAAAGTGCTCAACACTCAAAAGGAGGTACTCAGGAATGACAACCTCAAGCTTATCTCGAATCTTCAAAATGGTGAGAAGCCACAGAATCTTATTATTGCAATGGAATGTAATTTATTTCGTTCGTGAGGTATTACATGCCACATTAACAATTTAGCAAATTATTTTAACATTTATTAGCAGATGTTTTAGTACCAAGTAGCTTTAGTATTAAAATCTTAGCCTAATGCATTGTTGGATTTGCTCTTCATCTGGTTTATTAGTTTGATTTTTAATTTGTGAAGACTTTATACAATTTCTGGATTCCTAATACAAGTGATGAATTCCTCAAAATGAGTGATTAACTATTAATAAATTTAGTTGTTATTAAAAAATGCTTATATACAGAAAAATGTATTTGTTTTAATTGTATTTTTTCAATTTTAAATTCATTGAATTCAGCATTACGCCTTTCAGTAATAAAGCTCCTCGAACAGGAAAAATTGGAGCATGAGGACCTAAAAAGGACCTGGGAGATGGCAAACGAGCAATTCCTCGAGTCTCAGAATTTGTTGGCGATGGACATCAAGAGACTCGAGTCTGTTCTGAATAGCGAACAAATGGAAGCAGTTTCCGGTGAGTCTCGTTTCATTGACGTGAGAATGGAGTGTTAATGTGGTTTTATTTTTATGACAAATTCGTTGTTGTGGAGAAGGAGGTCGAATATTCTAGGTGACAGTTATGATGGTTATTATTAAAAACTAAACAACTAATGGCTTTTCAGACATGAAGGAAGGAGATTATGAAAGGGAGAAGCAAGAAAAACGAGTGGACGAGTTGAAGGAGATGATTGAACGAGAGACAGCTGTCCACCAGAAAAGAAAGAAAGAAGGTCCTTTGATGTTCAATTAAATAGTTTTCTGTGAATGATGTTCTGTGAAGCTTACTAGCTTTTTTTAGTTTTATTTGGTGATTTATCTTCATTATTTTTGTACCTTTATTACTTTAGGGGATGCACTCAGACGTTCTGTCAGCTCTTTGGAGGTAGCCGAATGTTACGTTTGACTTTGAATAAGTTAAAATTTGCTGTAAATAGTTTAATTGCTTAGGGTTATTGCTAATATTATTTTACCATTAGCATCAGCTTCAGTAATTTTTCTTTCTCAGATTCTTTCAAATTCGAGCAGCATGATGGATATTGCTGAGAATTTGTTTCCTGATATGGAGCCCGGTGTTTCACAGGATGGGCATCTGGCCAACAAGAATTCATCCGATGATGTTGCACCTTCTCATTCCTCAGCATCTGTACTGGACGCAAAAGATGTTAAGTCTCCTGTGAATAACCATGCCAGTGACTGTCATATTAAAACATCAGAGCAAGCACCTAATGTTGACTCTACAGGTACTAACTTTTACAGTCTGCCCTTTAAAGCATCAGTAAAACAATATAAATTATTAATCATGAAAAATGTATAAATTATTTTAAAGGTTTCTTAACTTTAATGTTAGGTTTTTGTTTGACAGACAGAAATGAGGTCAGTCAAGGTCATTTGTCTTCTCCTCCTTCAAAACGGGATTCATCTTCTGGCAAAAGAGTTGTCAGTGATTCAGAGTGGCAGAAGTTACAGATCGAGGTTTTTTTAAGTATTGTTTCGGAACTTATCCAAAAATTAGGAATTTAGTGTAATTTAAAAAAAATTACTGCACATAATTTAACTTAATTAAACTAACTTTCTCTAGGTTAATGCTGCTAGAGACAAATTGACCAAGCCATGCAGCTCATGTCAGTCCATGGAAGAGAAAGTTCAGGCGAGTCACGAGCAGGAGAAGAAGTTCCAAGCGCAAGTGCAGACTATGATCAAACAGCTGGATGCTGAAAGGAGGGCCCTGACCAACCAGGAGGCTTATGTCAAAGAATTGGAAACTAATCTTCATGCCGTGGTCGAGAATTCCGAAGTTCAAGTGGGTAAATTAGCTTTTAGGAATTCAAAATAAATTTTTATTATACATTTTTTGATGTTTTCATCAGGAAACTCAATAAAAGTGTGCCGGTGATATTATCATGTTTCATTGTTATTATATAGATCCAGACACTTCAGAGTAAGCTGACAGAATCAGAAAAGTTTATGAAGTCATTTAAGGATCATTTTGAAAGAGGGAAGTTTGAGCTCTATGACTATTTGGTTAGTGCTTATAATTTGAGCTTTGAAATGTCATTAAAAAAAGTTTGACACATACAAGAATATTTATCTTGCATAATTTTTAATCAGAAACAATTGTCAGCTGATAGAGAAGACATTCAGAAAGAGGTTGTTGGTCAATATTAATATTTTGTACAAATGTTCTAACAAATAAAAAAAACTTTAGAGATAAAAATTAGTTACTTTTAAAGCTGACAAGGCTTCAAGATGAAAATGATAGTTTAGTGGACAAGCATGCCAAGAAGGCACAGGAAATGCAAGAAGAAATCATCAACTTTCCAAACAACTTGGATGTCAGTTTACATATTTTAATTTCATCAAATAATTTATATATTTGCATTTCAATATTAAATTTGAAGAATGCATATTTAAAAATACTTTACAAAGTAAAATCTTGAGATGTCTGCTTCAGGAGATGCAACACATATTGTTGAAATACCGCGAAGAGCTGATAACCTGCAAAGTAACACTGGAACACAACACAGAAGTTCTCAAGAGCGAGATCTCCTTTCTCAGATCCAGGTTGGAAGCTGAGCAACAGGAACGAAACAACATGGAAGAAACGCTAACACAAGAATTGAGCCAACTCCAAGGTCAAGTCGGTGAGTGATCTCTTTTTGGAATAATAATAAATTTGTGAGGCACCATGTGCATATAGAATGGTTTGATTTTGTTGAATACTCGCCTGGAACTAGATATTTCTTTATCAGTAACGTTTGAGTGTGTATTGACCTTGTTTTAAGATGCACAGAAACAATTAGGAGCAGAACTCGAAAAGGAACGAGAGAAAAGAGTTGAGGAGGAGAAAAACAGAGAAAAGTTGGAGGAACAAAATTCCAAAAATGTGCAAACAGTAGAGACACTACAATTTGAAGTGAAACAGCTAACCTCTGTCAAGGTAACTAATATAATATTGATTTTATATTCATATTGTGATATCCTCATAAACTGCCAAAAATTGTATAATCCAATTAAAGATGTTCTAAAATCTTTTATTCATCATTCTCAGGCAAAGCTCGACAAACACATCCATGAACTCAAGTCAAAGATACATTCCCTACAGGTTGACCTAGACAATAGTGAAGATGTGCAAAGGGACTTTGTTAAACTCTCACAGACCCTACAGGTACTCAATAGAAACCTGATCAGCTAGAATCGGCCTTTATAAACATAAAAAAAATTTCAGATTCAGCTTGAAAAGATAAGAGCTGCAGAAACAGAAGTGAGATGGCAACACGAGGAAGATGTTGAGGACTGTCCCAACTGCAGAACCTCTTTTTCGGTCACAAAGAGAAAGGTTTGTCACCACTGTAGTGTCCATCCCTATTTTTAGTGACCAGTTAGTGACATTACATGATGTCATCATAATCTACTTGGGATTTCATCACTTCTAGAGAAATCATTTTCAGTTATGGATAGACTCAGTTGATATTAATGACACAAATTTGTTGTTGGAGCAGCACTGTAGCATGAGGTTATTATTAGTGTTTGCTAACCTGTCGTTGATTATTTACAGTATCATTGTAAGCACTGTGGCCAAGTCTTCTGTGCAGACTGCCTATGCAAAACTGTGAACAGCGGACCCAACATGAGAGCATCGAGAGTGTGCGATGTATGCCATACCATGCTGGTCAAAGATGCAACGCCATACTTTTCAACAGAACAATCATATGCTGCAGACTAAAAATATTGACCAGTTAGCTACTCTAATTAGGCTCATAATTAATTTCCTCCATCAACAACTCTCCAGGAATGTCCTTGTCTGCTTCATTCCATTCAGACTCCGGAAGGTTTTATGACATCCAGAGATTTGCTTGATCGTTCGATGTACATGACTGTTATCGATGTCGTTGATATCTTAATTCTTTATTTGCATTCTCTCTATATCACAAACAAAGAGTTATTGTTGTGCACTGTGAATAAATTCATAATAAATCGACCTGCTATCTTCTTAAATAGAAAATTCAAAAACTAAAAGTATTTTATTGCCAACAAGTGTTAAAAGAGTGACAATATCAAGAAAAGGCACCATAACTGAAAACATAACTACAATACAAACATGTTTCCAAGTCTTATTTTGACAAGTTAACCTGAGGTAAAATTGCATTTTGTAACTGAATGTTAAGGTTCCTTCTAGGTGTGAAATGATGTAATACTTAGTCCTCTGTCATCACTTTGGGGTGTGGGTGTCCAGCACCTTTCTCAGGCTGTTGTCCATGAGCCAGTCGACAGATCTGTCAATAGGATGTATTATGAGAGGTATGCAACCCAGTCCCAAGGCTGTGACAGTCCATTTGCGGGCCGAGGGAGGCATCTTGGTGGTCTTCAACAACACTTTGTTGCTCAACCAGCATATCCTGTTGATTGTGAACCCTGGGATAGCAACTGATGCTAATCCCTGCCAAACGAGAGTGTCTGCAACAATCTCAGAAGTCTTTTTAGCTCTGTGCAGTGTATCAGACTCAGGCAAGTTCTAGAATGAAAATGAATAGTCTAAAACTACTCAGGAATGATAAAATCTTGTTTAGGCTCTAACCTTGTAAGCTTTGAGGCCTTTACTAATGGCATCTGCACATACGTAAGAAGAGGAAATCACATAACTGAAACGGACCCAGTTCACATGGACAAGTGCACGAAATGATTCTCCTACTTCGTTGGCATAGCCTAGGTGTAGAAAAAGCATAAGTCTCCATCAATATGCAATAACTCATTAACAATATCAATGGAAAATAAAATAAAAGCGCCTACCCAAATATCTTACGAGAGTATCTCTGAAAATATCAACTTCTCCTGACGACTTTTCCATCGCTCATTCACCCTTCGACCAAAAACGAAACCAATGAAATTGGAGCGCCGCAAGATGCAACACATACTATTTGCGATGTGTTGCATCATGTTAAATCATACTTTAATTTAAAGCTTAGAGTTTGTTAAATTACAATAAATTTAATTTAAATTTAAGTTGATTTGATGAAAATAAAGGCATTTCAGAAATTAACATGTGCATTTGGTTGCTGAGCTAAATAAATATGCTCGTGCTTTATTCTGAGTTTGTGGGGATGGGATCCATTTGCAGATTAAATTCTTAAAGCACTTCATCTTTTTCAAATTTTGTTTTTTTTGTTTGGAGAGTAGGGCAGGTTTTTACGTAGCAATGGAATTGTGTTATTTGGTGCTCTTAGCAGTAGCTTGCGACATCGTTTCCTCAGAACCAGCTGACAAAAAGAACATTTTATTTGTTCTAACTGACGACCAAGATATTGAACTAGATGGCTTGGTATGTATGGTGTCAGTAAAAACGGTATAATATGATTATAGGTCGTTGACAATTATAGGAACCTCTAAGTAAGACAAAGAAGCTAATCAGCGATGGAGGCGCTTTTTTCAAAAATTCTGTTAGCAGTTTTTTTTCTAGCAAGTGAAAAAATTTAGAGTTTTCTAATTGGGTCTGTTGCAGTTTGTTACCACTCCTCTTTGTTGCCCAAGTCGATCGTCGATTTTGACTGGTAGATACGCAAGCAATATCTTTGTCAGAAATAATTCATTATCTGGAAATTGCAGCAGTTCAGCTTGGCAGAAATTCACCGAACCATCAACTTTTGTAAGGATTCTAGAAGAACATGGATACAATACCTTTTTTGCAGGGAAATACTTAAATCAAGTGAATTTAGAATTTTATTGTATAGCGTAAGAAAAGAAAGCAATCATTCTAATTTTGCAGTATGGTTCAAAACACGCAGGAGGCATTACTCATGTTCCTCCTGGATGGAAAGAATGGAATGGTCTGGTGAGGGTTTTCCATTATGTTGGGATTCAATCATGTCTGTAAAATAATGTATTTATATATAATTATTTACATTTTTAAGATACACAAGCTTATGCAAAGTATGTGTTGTTTTTAATTCATTTTGAAGGTGGGAAATTCTGTGTACTACAACTATACATTATCGATCAATGGAGTTCCTGAATATCATGCTGATAAAGAACATGATTATCTTACAGATGTGATTGTGAGGATTGTTTGGTGTTGTTTTATTCTGTTATTCTTATACCATTAGTAATTACATGATTATATCTTTAATTGTCCACAAAGCAAGCTTTCCTTTATGATGCTTTTTAATTTTAGACAGAAAAGTCTCTTAATTTTCTTAAAAGACACACAAGACTTAATAAGTCAATTCCATTTTTCATGATGCTTTCACCTCCTGCTTGTCATTCACCATTTACCCCTGCAAATATATACAAAAGTAGATTTTCTGGAATCAAAGCACCAAGAACGCCTGGCTTTGGCAAACATTCTTCTGTGAGTTATGTTTTGAATGCAAGGTACCTCTCAACAGTAATCTGTCATAATGACAAATTTTAAAGGATAAACATTGGCTCCTCCGAAGTGCTAAAAGTCCTATGAGTAATTTGTCATTGAATGTAATAGATGATTCTTTTGTAAACAGGTATATTTACATTCCACAGGGTTGTGTCTTGTTTTATTATTCATATTTTACCACAGGTGGCGTACTCTGCTTTCGGTTGATGATATGGTTGAAAGAATAATTTTGTTTATGGAAGATGCTGGTCTTGTTTCAAGCACTTATGTGATTTTTTCGTCTGACAATGGATTTCATTTAGGTTCACTTAACTTGATTTTATGTGTGTTGCTGCTGAAATCTCATAGGCCATGAATGTTTCACCATGTTTCTAGGGCAGTTCTCACTGCCTATTGATAAGAGGCAGCCATATGAGTTTGATATTAGAGTCCCACTAATGGTGAGAGGACCAAACATAAGGCCTCAGATAGTCAGGGCTAGTCTATTTGAGATTTTCATTACTTTAATTTAATATGGTGCATAATAAACCTCAGGATACGTTTTTACTTGCAGGAGCCTGTTCTAAATATTGATTTGGCTTCAACGTTTCTTGAAATGGCAGGCATTTATAATGCTTTGCTAGTTACTGATGGAAAATCCTGGCTACCTCTTGTATTGCATGAGAATTCTAGTAAAGTGAAACCATCAAGATCTGCCTTTACCATTGAATATGAGGGAGAAGCACAAGAAATTATTGATTCTTGTCCTCACTTAAATCATCAGAATGTTGCAGTAAGTATCATTTTAAATGGTTTTTAAACATGCATAAGCAAAATCATGCAAATTCACATTTCAGTTGTTTTTATTTCAGCAGTGTCACCCCGACTGTGTATGTGAAGATTCAAGAAATAATACTTACAAATGTCTAAGAATAATAAATGATTTCTTGAATGTTTTATATTGCAATTTTCTTGATGAAGAAGTGGGGACTTGCATTTTTTTACTTTACTTAACCAATAAGTAACATGAGTACGTAACATTTCAGGAATTTGTTGAAGTTTATGATTTGACAAATGATCCCTACCAGCTAGCAAATCTTGCTTATGTTGCCAAGGACTACTTGAAAAAAGCATTGGACAGCTTGTATCTTACATGATCTTTAGTTAACATTTACTTATATTTGGGATGATTTTAACTGGGCTCTCAAGAGAGCATGAATGCTTTGATCTTTTCAGATTCATAAACATTATGAACAGACAAGCACAATTGAAATGTCGTTAATAATAAGCTTTTTATGATCATGATGGTTGTTGCTATAAGTTATAAATGATATAAGTTGTTGGGATCATGCGAAAGTTTGTATTGTGTTGTGCAGTTTTAAACCAATCTCAAGTGATAACGATTTTTCAATTTTCTTGTTATTTTGAGCGGTGCAGAAATAAGCCAAGTTGGACTTGAGGGCAGGAAAGGGCTGAAAACAGTTTGTTTCATGATAGAGGTATAACGTGGGAGGGATCGGCAGCATAGACAGCTTTCCACATATTGCGGCTTTCGATGCGGTCGATCGAAACCATACGCTGGGCTGATGAACGTGCTCAAGAACGTAATTTATTGGCTGCTCGGCGAGTTACTGTTGACCATAGATATTGTGTTTTTATTACTATTAGTGCATGTTTTGCTTTTAAGTTCGAGCAAATAAAGTATCAATTCCATAAAATATCCTTGCCATTTGATATTTTAAAATATTCTAGAATTAGACACAACTCAAAATCTTTGTGAAGCAGACGACATACGCTGAGCTGCGCGGTCATCCCGATGTCTTCCTCGACGTCTTTGCGGTATAGTTCGAACGCCGATAACAAGTCAGATGTCAAAAACGTCTACCAAGATGCTCCTGTCCGACGTTTTGTTTCGTATAAAAAGAAAGAGATAACAAGCAAAGAGCACGAGACAACTTTGAAATCGCTGGTCGACTCAATTTCCCAACTCATTAAATGCAGTACTAACGAAGGTTTCAGGAGGCGGTGTTTTGATTCAGTAGGGGTTAGAGACTTCAAGCTGGTCTATTCAATTTTATCTAATAATTATCGCCGACATTTGTACAGGTGGATAACAGGCGAGACTTCGAGCAAGTTCTTTGGAAGAGCGTCGTCCACATAGCCAACAATAAACTTGGTTTAACCGACGTCAGTTTTATTGATTTTAAAACTGCCACATTAATTATTTAAATGTCAACCATTTTACCTCAATTTATACAATATTTAATCCAGATAAAAGTTTCAGGCAACAACGAAGCGGAACAATCAGAAATAAACGATGAAAACTTGGAGGCAGATGGATTGGAATTTTTTTGAAAGGCACAAACTTACAACTAAGTCACTATAAATCAACATGATACTAAGTCAGCCATATATGTTATGAATTCTTTTGTGAGGTGGATGACAAATGATGAATTATGTCCACCCAGTTCCATCCTCTGGGATATTCACCTTTTTCTTGTCTGTTAAGAATTCTTCTCTTTTGAGCTTTAGTGAGCTGCTCCTTCTTTTCAGCCTTCTTGCTTATTGCATTTTCTGCAAACCTTGGATTTTCTTCAACATCCTGTGGCTGTGAAGATTTAATGATACACAAATAGTAGCTGATTTTGTTCTGTACTAATTCAAAAGTTATCATGCTGGAATTTTATAGATAGCATATTAAAAGTTTGAATTTTAAAAATGATTATCGTGTTAACGTTAGAGTTGGAGCAACGTTTAAAATTTGCTGTTCTGTTGGTAATTAAACCATGTCTAAAAAAACTCATTTAATAATAATATTTAAAGGAGATAATACAGACTTCATTTGAAGTGTCTTTGATTACTATCAACTGGTCAACATTTTCTTTTAGTGCTTCTATTAAATTGTAAATCATGGCTGAGCCCAAAAGAGGGGCTGCCTAGGAAAATAGCAGTGATGTTAACAAACACTTTAAAACTAAAGTGCACATTTGTTATGATAATACCTGATTGAGGAGAAATAACTTCAAGTTGTTTTTAGACTCCTGGTTCCTAAGAAACATTTTAATTTTTCAAGATCTACTACATAATATTGAATTAGCAATTATTTTTTGTCATTGGTTGTTATGTTTCTTTCACTATTCAATAAAAGGACTCACAGTGAGGAGTTGTAAAATAACTCCAGATTGATGCCTGGGAGTTCTTCAGGATAATTCTCCGTGAACAAGAACTCCACTGCAAATGACCTTTGGCCCAAACTTTCGCCACTTTCAAACTAAAATGTAATTCAAAGTAATGAAGTCTCAAAGCATTATCTGTATGTACAAAAGTCTTACTTTGTAGGTGAAAGCAGTCAGTGAGACCTCTGTAAACTTCTCATCACCCTCATAAATTGATTTCAATACTTCATATTCTTCCTAGAAATAACGCGCATTGCTACAATAATACCACAAATTCGCTTATGAACCTGGCGTGAGTGGCCATTGTAAGATGCTTGCTCATAATAATTCTAATTTGCTAGGTATGCTTAAGGTGAATGTACATACATATATCATTGCAATTCATAATTAGTTTCAAAGCAACGAACTTCTTGCAATTCCTTCGGGGTGGACATATCGCAACCGAAACTGGCCCGGAGCAGACTCAAATCTCGCTTGTTTACATCGTACATTAAACTAAGTCGATGCGGCCGTATATTTTTATTAACAATTTTTTCAAAATTATTACACAATTTCTGCTTTGTATATTTATTATATATTTGAAAAAAATAAATATTGTTAAAGTTATCTTTAAAATGAAGTAGCCTCAACCACAAGAGAACCATTTCGGCTTTTCCTTTCCAAGAAAGCAAACACTCAAACAAATTGAGGACGTGACTTTATGTTTCTAGGGAAAAGTCAGTAGGGCGGCGACCCCACCACCTGAGAGCGCCGACTGATTCGCGATTTGCACGGAACCATATACCACGATGCATTGTGCCCTTAAATACTTAAACCAAAAGTACGAAGGTTATCACAGTTAATATCAATCAGCACAGAATTAACTACATTCTCACATGTGGGTTTAAATCACATTATTGACACATTTTCAATATTGACATAACTCAGGCATGTAAACATTAGTGTCCATTAGGCAAAGATTCTTGTCTCTTGGCAAATGTTTCAGCAACAAGAAGTGGGAAGATTATGCTTGCTTCCCCATAAACCTAAGTAAATATTGAAGTGTCAAAAGTTTTGTAAGTTAAATCGTTATTAATGTTTTTTTAATGGAATACCTTGACAGGAGCCGCAGTTTTCTTGATTTTTCCCCAAGATACAGCCTCATCAGGGCGTGCACCAGCATCTGACCCATCAAATTCATTTGCTGTGTTGACATAGACACAATAATCTGCCCCGTTACGCTTCAAAAAACAGTTTTAAAATTTATGAGACTGAAGCAATGACTCATCAATATTCGAGTCCAAGAAAATTCTACCATGAGATTAGCATTACAAATGTGATGTTTGATGAGCCCACCCCCAAGTATTATCATTCCAGTTGAGGTGGCTCTGACTGCCTGTGTATTCAATCTACAGAGATCTATTAATCAGTGTATTTTACATTAAGACACTTGGTTTATAAAATTGCCATGAGGAAATCCCAAATATAAACCTTCTAGTATGTCAACAACAAGGCCAGGATTTTTATAAGAATGGACATATAACATGTCTCCTAGTGATCCATCAGTAAGAGCAGGACTGTAGATGGGTATATTGTTCTGGGTAATGCAATGGATGAATTAAAAAATGACTTAAGTATTACAATCATAAACATACCTTGTAACACCAATAGCAGACAGAAGAAGGATCGTTGATTTCCTTCCCAAGCCTGTGTATAATTTTTGATGGAGTCCACTTCACCTCCTATTGATTATAAGTAGTTTATTTTTTAAATATTGAACAAGTTATAAAAACTAACTAACCTCATTGACTTGCTCAATCAAAAGTTGATCCAAAATTGGCATAATCCAGTCCTCAAATTTGCAATAGTTACTATTTGGAGCAAGGAGATTGCCAATTCTGTTCATTCCTATATCCCTTAATTTTACACCAGGCAATGTGAAATCACCTAAATAAGTTGGGCACAAGCACTTAATAAGATCTTCCTCGGCACCTCCAGCTGTTGTGACAATGCAATCAACCTATAATTACCATAAATTTTTACTTTTATTTTGTCATTTTGAATTTTTTACAATCATATGCCCATACCATATTATGCTCGGCAAGATATCTGATTATATCCCTAATACCACTAGAAATCATATTAGATGTGTATCCCAGAAAAATGGTACATGATGTAGGTTCCCTGCCAACAGGATCCAAATTTATTTCACACTTTGCTTCATCAGGAACTGGTTTTGCTTTATGGTCTAACTATGAACATTAAAAGTCATCAATGTTTAAAGCTTTCAAACCACAATTTATTGTAGTAACCATTTTATTAATTTCCTTAACTGCCAAAGCAAAATTGCTGGCTTGAAACCCCGTAGTTGCAAAACTTGATAAGATCTTAGAATAATGAATTCCTGAATTAAAATCGTATCCTCTTATTTCCACTTTATCAGTAACAGGCAATTCTCCACTTTCCACAAAAAGAGCATCGTGAAGTTGTTTTGGTATCTGCTCAGACATTTCACTGAATAACCAATGTCTTCGTAATTATTAAATGTATTTTAACAGTATCTAAAAACGCCCGGAACTGAGAGATAGGACGGCAAATGAAGCGACAAAAACAAAAACCAATTCAACGAGCGGTTTAACGTGAGCACATTGCAGCATACAAAATTTAAAAGGTGATCTGCATATCAAAAGCTATATGCAATTAGAAATTCAAAAACATTTGTTGCTATACTTTTACCTTGAATAAACTAAACTTTTTAAACTTTTTACAAAGCAAGTTTAAAACATTTGAATTTCATCAATTATATGGACATTTACTTGCTCTTTAGATTCTTAATTTCATACATTGTTTAAAAGTAGAAATCCGATTACACATTTTGATGAACTTTTGATCAGTCAGACCTATGTGGTTATTGAATAAGACAGCTTGTAAATCCATACTATGTTGCGAGGGTTTCCGCTTAGGAGTACTCAAATACAGTCAAATCTCGGTACTATGCCACCTCGCTACTATGCCACTCTTGCTATTATACCACTTTTGCTCGGTCCCGACAAAATTCAATACAAAATAAATTTATTATGCCACCCCCTACTCTCGCTACTATGCCACTATTGTGTGACTGTTAAAAGGCACGAGTCGTGAAAAAGTCTGTATTTATGCGCAGCGTTCGATTATTTATAATAATCTAATGACTGTATATAAAAATTTACCCATCACTACACTGCATTAATTAAATTTTATTTTAAAATCGAGACGATTGTTATTTTTTGGTTGGTTCTAGAATCTTTCCCTTTTCAATCAGTCGTTCTTATAGCCGGCTGATCACCACATGTTGTCCGCCCCCAAAAACGTAAGCAGATTCAAAGGGCCAAAACGTTTGAAAACGGGGGAAACTCCTCTGAGGATCCCTGTAGGAGTTCCAAGGTGGAGTAACAAGAAACAAGTACAAATACCGATGACTATGAACATGTACATTTTTTAAAGGTTTTTAATTTGTTTATTTCTGTAGCAAAATTCTGATTCAAAACACATAAAAAATTCAAAAATTCACGATGTATCCCAAGGTAACATAATTACCGTCTAGGAGATAACCTAATAAAAAATTATTATTATTATTATTATTATTATTATTATTATTATTATTATTATTATTATTATTATTATTATTATTAGTATTATTATTATTATATTATTATTATTATTATTATTATTATTATTATATTATTATTATTATTATTATTATTATTATTATTATTATTATTATTATATTATTATTATTATATTATTATTATTATTATTATTATTATATTATTATTATTATTATTATTATTATTATTATTATTATTATTATTATTATTATTATTATTATTATTATTATTATTATTATTATTATTATTATTATTATTATTATTATTATTATTATTATTATTATTATTATTATTATTATATTATTATTATTATTATTCTTATTATTATTATTATTATTATTATTATTATTATTATTATTATTATTATTCTTCTTATTATTATTATTATTATTATTATTATTATTATTATTATTATTATTATTATTATTATTATTATTATTATTATATTACTGAATTGCAAGTGAATTGCTTTTTTCCCGTCACTTCTCCAACAATACCCTAAAGCAACATGCAGGGACGTCATTAGGAGTGCGGGTTGTTCGGACTGCACCCAGATGACACCAAAATCGTAATCCTTACAGTTTATGATGTGAACCTTTTTTTTGTCACCTCAGCCTCCTGAACAACAAAAACAGGTTAGCCTCCACCTAGAAAATGAAAACTTTTTTTGCTTTTCAGATTTTTGGCTACCAACTTAAAACTTATGGTGAAAGTCTTAAATGATGACACTACAAGTTTTCCGCATCTGGTGATACAAACGCCACTAATTATAAGCACTGAACAATTTAGAAAGAAGGTGCATTATAAGCAAACTTCTCGTACATTAAATGATAGAATTTAATTGGATGCAAATGTCAATGGAGCTGTAGTCACGGATAAGGTAACTGAGGTTTCCTTGAACAAGGCTGGTGCAGATCAGTGACTTGAGCGCTTCCACCATTTTAGTGCACCTAAATGCGGTCCTATTAAGCGTCCCTGACCAATCAGCATAATATTGACTGAATTATAATCCAATATATCGTGAGACCAGATCATGTTAGCAGACAAATAAAGAGCTTTACAAACGTAATAAAATCGATTCTGAAGAAAGATATTCTGATGCAGCTCTTCCATCAACACCTTCAATCCGTTGTTGCAAGGCTACAGATGAGCAAGTAACACTGTTCATTTCAAATTGCTTCAAAACTCATCTTATCACCTCCATCTCTAAAATGTTTTTATTTTAAAAAATGAAAAAAATTGATAACAATTTTATTAAATCTAATAGAATTATTATTTAGAATCTTTTTGTCGATAGTCCGACATAAATCTTTGCATAAATCTTTCAAACTATCTTCATTTTTGGTGACCCGTCAAAATAGCCCAGCGACAAAATAGCCCCGTCAAAACATTCCCGTCAATGTATCTTTATAAAAAAAAATATTTATATGAGTTGATACATTAACCTGTAACCTATTTCAAATTTGATTAAATGAAATGAGTTTTATGTTTTGATGGTTCTATTTTGACGGGGCTATTTTGTCGCCGGGCTATTATGACGGGGTGCCTTCATTTTTAAACATCTTAATTCAGTAATTATACTTTCCTTCAAGAAGAAATATTAAATTTTGTAAAAACTAAAACTGAAACAAAATGGTGAATATTGCTGCCATAATTAAACAGTTCGAAATAGATAGAAATGAACCTTTGAAAATATTGAGCGAAACACTTGGAAACAGGCTCGAAAAGGTTAAAAGGAGGATTTGGCGAAGCTATGTCCAGTTGTTTGGATTATGACAATAGGGACGAAATTGATGTTAAACTTGCCAAGAAATGCTTAACAATTTTGTATGCAATTGTTCCTCCAATGCCAATTATCGAAGATTCTCATCCTGAACATATTTCCGCACGTTATACTTGTGATCCGACTTATTTCGATGATGTAAACGTCGTCATCGATGAATTAATATCTAAATTTATAAAGGCTTTATTAAGTTTAACGTTTGATATTATTGAAGAAGTTCCACTTGCAGGGGATGTGCTTCTTAAGGCTGTTTTCCATGCCAAGAAGACGACTTTAAATGATAACATTGATGTACTCGGCGAGAGATTGGTAACCTCCTGGGGTCATAGTTTAGGTCCAGCTTGCTATGATAATTTTGCATTTTACGTACGTTTAATCATCTTATTAGGAAGAAAAATGTCTGAAGCATGGCTCCAAAGTTTTCTGAAACCAGAAGTTATTCTCAAAATGAGATACTTGTTAAACATAAATGGACAAATAGAGGGTTGTATGCAAATAGATTATCTTCGAGAATTGTATAACGATCTGGAGCTCGACAAAAAACTTGAGATGGAGCTGACATCATGGCGTCCACTGCTCGTTGCACGAAAGATGTTTGATAAAAAATTTTTTAATGCTGCTTTAATATGTCTATCACAAGTCTTCGAAGATGACAAAATGTGTGTCAAGCAATTTATTTCTAGTGAACTTTTATACAAACTTAATTCTCTGCTATCCAATGCTACTGAATTCGGACAAACATCATTTGTTATTAAATCCTTTCTCACTGTTTTTCTAAAGTTTGAAACAGTAACTGGAAACAATTACGTCTGGAGTAGTGACACATATGAGATTTTGGTTCAACGCGTTAAAGAAAGTGTGAAATTTTTGAAGGTGGTATTAGCGACATGGACTCCCACGGCCATTCCAGATTTTCTTCAGTTACAATTGAATCCTGTACAGAGGGGTTTTTTGAATCAATGAACCTACTAGCAGTTGGCATCAATGGTTTGACATTACAGAAGAACGCAAAATAACTAAGAATGAGTCATTTATGTGTTACGACATGAATATTGTTAAGGGTCTACTACGGGGTAAAATATTATTAAAAAGTTCAAACATGAAAAATTTAAAAAATTTTGTAAGGGAAGAAATATGATTTATAAGGGTCGACATATAATAAAATTTTTTGAGGGTCTATCGCGGGATGATTTCGTTTGTTAGGGGTCTACTACGGGGTAAAATATTTTTTAAAAATTCGAACATGAAAAATTTAAAAATTTTTAAAGGGATGAAATATGATTTATAAGAGTCGACAAAAAATAAAATTTTTTGAGGGTCTAACGCGGTATGATTTGGTTTGTTAGGGGTCTACTACGGGGTAAAATATTTTTTAAAAATTCGAACATGAAAAATTTAAAAATTTTTAAAGGGATGAAATATGATTTATAAGAGTCGACAAAAAATAAAATTTTTTGAGGGTCTATCGCGGGATGATTTGGTTTGTTAGGGGTCTACTACGGGGTAAAATATTTTTTAAAAATTCGAACATGAAAAATTTAAAAATTTTTAAAGGGATGAAATATGATTTATAAGAGTCGACAAAAAATAAAATTTTTTGAGGGTCTATCGCGGGATGATTTGGTTTGTTAGGGGTCTACTACGGGGTAAAATATTTTTTAAAAATTCGAACATGAAAAATTTAAAACTTTTTGTAAGGGTCCTCCCTTGGATGAAATATGATTTTTAGGGATCGACCAAAGTTGAAATTTTTCGAGGGTCTATCGCGGGATGATTTGGTTTGTTAGGGGTCTACTACGGGTTAAAATATTTTTAAAAAATTCGAACATGAAAAATTTAAAAATTTTGTAAGGGTCCTCCCTTGGATAAAATATGATTTTTAGGGATCGACCAAAGTTGAAATTTTTGAGCGTCTATTGCGGGATGATTTGGTTTGTTAAGGGTCTACTACGGGGAAAAGTATTTTTAAAAAATTCGAACATGAAAAAATTAAATAATTTTTTAAGGGATGAAATACGATTTATAAGGGTCGACAAAAAATAAATTTTTTTGAGGGTCTATTGCGGGATGATTTGGTTTGTTAGTGGTCTACTACGGGGAGAAATATTTTTTTAAAAATTCGAACATGAAAAATTTAAAAATTTTTGTAAGGGTCCTCCCTTGGATGAAATATGATTTTTAGGGATCGACCAAAATTGAAATTTTTTGAGGGTCTATGACGGGATGATTTGGTTTGTTAGTGGTCTACTAAGGGGTAAAATATTATTGAAAAATTCGAACATGAAAAATTTAAAAATTTTTCTAAGGGATGAAATATGATTTATAAGGGTCGACAAAAATTGAAATTTTTTGAGGGTCTATTGCGGGATGATTTGGTTTGTTAGGGGTCTACTACGGGTTAAAATATTTTTAAAAAATTCGAACATGAAAAATTTGAAAAATTTTGTAAGGGTCCTCCCTTGGATGAAATATGATTTTTAGGGATCGACCAAGGTTGAAATTTTTTGAGGGTCTATTGCGGGATGATTTGGTTTGTTAGGGGTCTACTACGGGTTAAAATATTTTTAAAAAATTCGAACATGAAAAATTTAAAAAATTTTGTAAGGGTCCTCCCTTGGATGAAATATGATTTTTAGGGATCGACCAAGGTTGAAATTTTTTGAGGGTCTATTGCGGGATGATTTGGTTTGTTAGTGGTCTACTACGGGTTAAAATATTTTTAAAAAATTCGAACAGGAAAAATTTAAAAATTTTTCTAAGGGATGAAATATGATTTATAAGGGTCGACAAAAATTGAAATTTTTTGAGGGTCTATTGCGGGATGATTTGGTTTGTTAGGGGTCTACTACGGGTTAAAATATTTTTAAAAAATTCGAACATGAAAAATTTAAAAATTTTTGTCAGGGTCCTCCCTTATATGAAATATGATTTTTAGGGATCGACCAAAGTTGAAATTTTTTGAGGGTCTCTCGCGGGATGATTTGGTTTGTTAGGGGTCTACTACGGGTTAAAATATTTAAAAAAAATTCGAACAGAAAAAATTTAAAAATTTTTGTAAGGGTCCTCCCTTGGATAAAATATGATTTTTAGGGATCGACCAAAGTTGAAATTTTTTGAGGGTCTATTGCGGGATGATTTGGTTTGTTAGGGGTCTATTACGGGGTAAAATAGTTTTAAAAAATTCGAACATGAACAATTTAAAAATTTTTCTAAGGGATGAAATATGATTTATAAGGGTCGACAAAAATTGAAATTTTTTGAGGGTCTATTGCGGGATGATTTGATTTGTTAGGGATCTACTACGGGTTAAAATATTTTTAAAAAATTCGAACATGAAAACTTTAAAAATTTTTGTAAGGGTCCTCCCTTGGATGAAATATGATTTTTAGGGATCGATCAAAGTTGAAATTTTTTGAGGGTCTATTGCGGGATGATTTGGTTTGTTAGGTGTCTACTACGGGTTAAAATATTTTTAAAAAATTCGAACATGAAAAATTTAAAAATTTTTGTCAGGGTCCTCCCTTATATGAAATATGATTTTTAGGGATCGACCAAAGTTGAAATTTTTTGAGGGTCTATCTATGCGGATGATTTGGTTTGTTAGGGGTCTACTACGGGTTAAAATATTTTTAAAAAATTCGAACATGAAAAATTTAAAAATTTTTGTAAGGGTCCTCCCTTGGATGAAATATGATTTTTAGGGATCGACCAAAGTTGAAATTTTTTGAGGGTCTATTGCGGGATGATTTGGTTTGTTAGGGGTCTACTACGGGGTAAAATAGTTTTAAAAAATTCGAACATGAAAAATTTAAAAATTTTTGTAAGGGTCCTCCCTTGGATAAAATATGATTTTTAGGGATCGACCAAAGTTGAAATTTTTTGAGGGTCTATTGCGGGATGATTTGGTTTGTTAGGGGTCTACTACGGGTTAAAATAGTTTTAAAAAATTCGAACATGAACAATTTAAAAATTTTTCTAAGGGATGAAATATGATTTATAAGGATCGACCAAAGTTGAAATTTTTTGAGGGTCTATTGCGGGATGATTTGGTTTGTTAGGGGTCTATTACGGGGTAAAATAGTTTTAAAAAATTCGAACATGAACAATTTAAAAATTTTTCTAAGGGATGAAATATGATTTATAGGGTCGACAAAAATTGAAATTTTTTGAGGGTCTATTGCGGGATGATTTGATTTGTTAGGGGTCTACTACGGGTTAAAATATTTTTAAAAAATTCGAACATGAAAAATTTAAAAATTTTTGTAAGGGTCCTCCCTTGGATGAAATATGATTTTTAGGGATCGATCAAAGTTGAAATTTTTTGAGGGTCTATTGCGGGATGATTTGGTTTGTTAGGTGTCTACTACGGGTTAAAATATTTTTAAAAAATTCGAACATGAAAAATTTAAAAATTTTTGTCAGGGTCCTCCCTTATATGAAATATGATTTTTAGGGATCGACCAAAGTTGAAATTTTTTGAGGGTCTATCGCGGGATGATTTGGTTTGTTAGGGGTCTACTACGGGTTAAAATATTTTTAAAAAATTCGAACATGAAAAATTTAAAAATTTTTGTAAGGGTCCTCCCTTGGATGAAATATGATTTTTAGGGATCGATCAAAGTTGAAATTTTTTGAGGGTCTATTGCGGGATGATTTGGTTTGTTAGGGGTCTACTACGGGGTAAAATAGTTTTAAAAAATTCGAACATGAAAAATTTAAAAATTTTTGTAAGGGTCCTCCCTTGGATAAAATATGATTTTTAGGGATCGACCAAAGTTGAATTTTTTTGAGGGTCTATTGCGGGATGATTTGGTTTGTTAGGGGTCTACTACGGGGTAAAATATTTTTAAAAAATTCGAACATGAAAAATTTAAAAATTTTTGTCGGGTCCTCCCTTATATGAAATATGATTTTTAGGGATCGACCAAAGTTGAAATTTTTTGAGGGTCTATCGCGGGATGATTTGGTTTGTTAGGGGTCTACTACGGTTAAAATATTTTAAAAAATTCGAACATGAAAAATTTAAAAATTTTTGTAAGGGTCCTCCCTTGGATGAAATATGATTTTTAGGGATCGACCAAAGTTGAAATTTTTTGAGGGTCTATTGCGGGATATTTTGGTTTGTTAGGGGTCTACTACGGGGTAAAATAGTTTTAAAAAATTCGAACATGAAAAATTTAAAAATTTTTGTAAGGGTCCTCCCTTGGATAAAATATGATTTTTAGGGATCGACCAAAGTTGAAATTTTTTGAGGGTCTATTGCGGGATGATTTGGTTTGTTAGGGGTCTACTACGGGGTAAAATAGTTTTAAAAAATTCGAACATGAACAATTTAAAAATTTTTCTAAGGGATGAAATATGATTTATAAGGATCGACCAAAGTTGAAATTTTTTGAGGGTCTATTGCGGGATGATTTTGTTTGTTAGGGGTCTATTACGGGGTAAAATAGTTTTAAAAAATTCGAACATGAACAATTTAAAAATTTTTCTAAGGGATGAAATATGATTTATAAGGGTCGACAAAAATTGAAATTTTTTGAGGGTCTATTGCGGGATGATTTGATTTGTTAGGGGTCTACTACGGGTTAAAATATTTTTAAAAAATTCGAACATGAAAAATTTAAAAATTTTTTGTAAGGGTCCTCCCTTGGATAAAATATGATTTTATGGGATCGACCAAAGTTGAAATTTTTTGAGGGTCTATTGCGGGATGATTTGGTTTGTTAGGGGTCTACTACGGGGTAAAATATTTTTAAAAAATTCGAACATGAACAATTTAAAAATTTATCTAAGGGATGAAATATGATTTATAAGGGTCGACAAAAATTGAAATTTTTTGAGGGTCTATTGCGGGATGATTTGATTTGTTAGGGGTCTACTACGGGTTAAAATATTTTTAAAAAATTCGAACATGAAAAATTTAAAAATTTTTGTAAGGGTCCTCCCTTGGATGAAATATGATTTTTAGGGATCGATCAAAGTTGAAATTTTTTGAGGGTCTATTGCGGGATGATTTGGTTTGTTAGGTGTCTACTACGGGTTAAAATATTTTTAAAAAATTCGAACATGAAAAATTTAAAAATTTTTGTCAGGGTCCTCCCTATATGAAATATGATTTTTAGGGATCGACCAAAGTTGAAATTTTTTGAGGGTCTATCGCGGGATGATTGGTTTGTTAGGGGTCTTACTACGGGTTAAAATATTTTTAAAAAATTCGAACATGAAAAATTTAAAAATTTTTGTAAGGGTCCTCCCTTGGATGAAATATGATTTTTAGGGATCGACCAAAGTTGAAAATTTTCGAGGGTCTATTGCGGGATGATTTGGTTTGTTAGGGGTCTACTACGGGGTAAAATAGTTTTAAAAAATTCGAACATGAAAAATTTAAAAATTTTTGTCAGGGATGAAATATGATTTATAAGGATCGACAAAAATTGAAATTTTTTGAGGGTCTATTGCGGGATGATTTGGTTTGTTAGGGGTCTACTACGGGTTAAAATATTTTTAAAAAATTCGAACATGAAAAATTTAAAAATTTTTGTCAGGGTCCTCCCTTATATGAAATATGATTTTTAGGGATCGACCAAAGTTGAAATTTTTTGAGGGTCTATCGCGGGATGATTTGGTTTGTTAGGGGTCTACTACGGGTTAAAATATTTTTAAAAAATTCGAACATGAAAAATTTAAAAATTTTTGTAAGGGTCCTCCCTTGGATGAAATATGATTTTTAGGGATCGATCAAAGTTGAAATTTTTTGAGGGTCTATTGCGGGATGATTTGGTTTGTTAGGGGTCTACTACGGGGTAAAATAGTTTTAAAAAATTCGAACATGAAAAATTTAAAAATTTTTGTAAGGGTCCTCCCTTGGATGAAATATGATTTTTAGGGATCGACCAAAGTTGAAAATTTTCGAGGGTCTATTGCGGGATGATTTGGTTTGTTAGGGGTCTACTACGGGGTAAAATAGTTTTAAAAAATTCGAACATGAAAAATTTAAAAATTTTTGTCAGGGATGAAATATGATTTATAAGGATCGACAAAAATTGAAATTTTTTGAGGGTCTATTGCGGGATGATTTGGTTTGTTAGGGGTCTACTACGGGTTAAAATATTATTGAAAAATTCGAACATAAAAAATTTAAAAATTTTTCTATGGGATGAAATATGATTTACAAGGGTCGACAAAAATTGAAATTTTTTGAGGGTCTATCGCAGGATGATTTGGTTTGTTAGGTGTCTACTTCGGGTAAAAATAGTTTTAAAAAATTCGAACATGAAAAATTTAAAAATTTTTGTAAGGGTCCTCCCTTGGATAAAATATGATTTTTAGGGATCGACCAAAGTTGAAATTTTTTGAGGGTCTATTGCGGGATGTTTTGGTTTGTTAGGGGTCTACTACAGGGAAAATAGTTTTAAAAAATTCGAACATGAAAAATTTAAAAATTTTTGTCAGGGATGAAATATGATTTATAAGGGTCGACAAAAATTGAAATTTTTTGAGGGTCTATTGCGGGATGATTTGGTTTGTTAGGGGTCTACTACGGGTTAAAATATTTTAAAAAATTCGAACATGAAAAATTTAAAAATTTTTGTCAGGGTCCTCCCTTATATGAAATATGATTTTTAGGGATCGACCAAGTTGAAATTTTTTGAGGGTCTATCGCGGGATGATTTGGTTTGTTAGGGGTCTACTACGGGTTAACAATATTTTTAAAAAATTCGAACATGAAAAATTTAAAAATTTTTTAAGAGTCCTCCCTTGATGAACTATGATTTTTAGGGATCGATCAAAGTGAAATTTTTTGAGGGTCTATTGCGGGATGATTTGG